>DWME01002292.1:0-21366 GCA_018244795.1 Parelbella ahira ahira | reverse complement strand
TATAATATGTCATAAAGATCTTTATTTGTAATTGCTTACGTTCATAAGTTTTTTCCTACAGGAAACGGGCGCTACAGCGCCAGATCATAGAAAAGCATATTTTAAGATAAGATAAACATTTATTCCATCACAATGAACAATATAAAAATAAGACAAGTACAAAAAAAAACGATAAACAATAATACAAACTAAACTATAACAATATTAATTATTAATTTAACTAAGACAAAGCATTTCATGTGATGGAAAGGGTTCGCACTCAGCTTATACCGCGGAAACCCACGCTACTGATTTTCAGTGTGAACCGATTTTGAAAACAGTTTTCGCTGTTGGCTTTATCTTTTATAAAATCCTTTTAAATCTGGTTCAGAGCTCAGCATTGCATGGAAACTGAGCGTACCTATATTACAAAAAAGATATTTTTCACTAAATTGTTCACCCCAACCCGCTGTGCCTCTAAAAAAAAATCACTGAATACGCATGAACTCATCACGCCAATCGCGGGCTTAAAAAGTCTCTCCATTGCAACTATTCAAATGTCAGCTGACTTAACTACTACGGTCTAGTTATATTCAGCTACTATATCAGTGGAAAAATTGTCCTTTTTTGGTTGGTAAATAAATGGAGTAAAAGTGACATCACGCCTTTAATCCCCCTCTAGGCAGAAGAGTGCAATACACATCCACCTTTCACCAGTTACATTTAAGCTCTACATGGAATAGGTGGTGAGCTTGTACTGCTACCCAATCCGGGATTATAACCTAGGACCTCTCGATCGACAGTCACGTTTGCAACCATTCGACTAACGGAGGAGTAAATAGAATAAACGATACAATAATGTTAAAGTTAGTAGTAACTAAATGAATTGTGTTCAAGCACTCCAGAGATGTCATCAATACTAAATTAATTACGTCGCAACAGTTCAATGAATATTCCATTATACATTATGAAAATATTCATCATAAAATTCTTCAAAATGTGACTTAGTACCTACCATTTACATTAGTTAACATAATCTGATGTATGTAAATAATTAGTTGGTTAATTATGTAGTTTATATAAATAGTTAAATATTATGGTTTCTATTACATGTAAATATTGGTGTTGTAGGCAATTATTTGTAAAAAAAAACATAAGATTACGCTTGTAATCCCCAAAGGGGTAGGCAGAGGAGTGTAGTCCTTAAATTCCCACGTTTCACCAGTTACGTTTAGGTCCCATGGAATAGGTGGTGAGCCTATTGCCATACACCTGGCACAATTCCAGATTCCGAGTAACTACTAGAAATTTTAAATCAGAAAAATCTTCTTCTTAGCGTGTCGATAAAAAAAATCGATAGAAAAATCTAATAGCACTCGACCCAGGACTTGAACCCAGGGCCTCCCGATCGGCAGTCGCGCTTGCCACCATTCGAGCAACGAAGCAGTCATTTAGCAGGCAGGCATTTATTTGTATATTTTCGATTCTCTAATGTGTGGAAACTTGAAAAGGTAATTTTGAAATTGAATACAAAAAATTTTATACATCTGTACTTAATAGTACCTACTACTGCAATAAATAAAAATAATACATTTAAATACAATTTTAATAAATAATATCCTTCTGTAGACATATAATAAACTACTTATGATCGATACTGTACTGTTCTTACAAAGAGTGTTTTCTATTAGGTTGCCGACAGACTGAATCTTCGCTTCAGCGAATAGTTTGCAAAGTATTCGCAGCCAATAACAAGTTTCAGTCCTAAGTTTATACGTAACTAACAAGGTTACGGGGAAAATTGTTCAGCGAACAGATTGATAGAGGAGCAACATCATGATGGTATAATATACTTCATTATTACAAGGAAAAAACATTTTGTCCTCGGCTTGAGGATGGCGATGAAGCGCATTGGGGGAGGCCTATGGCCAGCAATGGACTGAGATAGGCTGATGACAATGACAATGACGAAGTACATTTTCGAAGTTGCGTTTGAAAATAATCTTAAAAAAATCTTACATTTTCTGCATACAAAGAGAACGCCTGCCGTCAGGAGTTTCACTTACTTCTTCCTTTTTGCTATTGCTATTGACAAGTTATGATACGTTAAGTCTATTGTATTATTACTAGTAAAATATCATCACGCCAGGTCCCCTATGAGGTAAGTAAAGAGCACCCAGTGTTTAATATGTATATCATTACAGAACTCATGTGACAATGTATGAATTTATTACAATGTTTGGCCATTACAGTATCATCATTGTAATTTATAAATACACTCTTGTTTTTTCCTTTCTAATATTCTCAAAAATTCGGTTTGTTTGCATATTGTGAGACCTTTTGTGTATTGCAAGAGATCAACGTTGTTTTGTTGTTTATAAAACAAAAATTCGAAAATGTATTATCCACAGAACGTTGTACCTACATTTCAACGAAATTTAAATAATTATTATCTCGAAATATTCAATACCACAAAAAGGTTTTACTTATCGAAGTTTTCTAAAAGTTGTCAGACAGAAGTTCTCGAGTTACTTTTCCAATAACTGAGTATTCTAAAATTTTTACCTTTTAATTTGTAACCTTAACGTTAATCTTATAATTTGTTACTGATACCATTTTGTGTGTTGTTCAATTAATTTGTTACCTATTAAACTGCACTTAACATAGACTCTGTGAATGTCAGAACACAGAATTGTTGATCGCTTTCGATTAAAATTTTATTCATAAATATGTCTATATTTACTGTTCACATATCTATGATATCACACCTTTCTAAACAAAATATAATAATAGAATTACATAATAGATATATTAGTATCTCGGGACACATCCATATACGCCCGTCTGATCTCAAAGTACGGAGAATGTGGTATACTAACCAGACAGATGATAAATCCCATAAATATATATTCAAAAAATCTAAATAGGTATATAATTTTTTTTTGCATACCAACACAAATTGTTTTACCAATGGTATTTTCATTGGCATACTCTGCAGTAACTATATACTATTATATTTTGCTGATACCTGTAACAGTCTCCAGAAGTATCACATTGCAGCTGAATGGTGGTAGTTAACAGGTCAGGCCTTATTATCAACCCCTTAACAGCCTACGGATGAGGGCAACTGTAAGTCAGCGCTGTTCCTTAGCGCCTTGGCGCTCGTTGGGGGAGGCCTATGTCCAGCAGTGGACTGAGATAGGCTGATGATGTGTGTGCGTGTGTGTGTTCCTTAGCTACTAAAAAGCATTTTTCATCATTATCAATATCTTTATCATGTTATCAACCCTATAACGTGCCACGGTTGGTCCCCTAACAGTTTAAGAATGATTAAACCATAGTCTGTATGCCAGCCAAGTGAAAAAGTAAATTGTCATGTACTTTTGAGAACGTAATATTATTTATTATAATTATCAAAATATGAAAAGCAGCTGCGGGTTCATCAATTCCACTAAATAAGTGGGTGTGACCTTAGATGAAACCAAGTTACGAAAATTACAATACCTTCAACTTTTTGTGTTCAGAAAGTCTATATTCAGGAAGCTTAAAAGGAATTTAAAAGTTTAATCGTTAATATAATAAACTTTCTTCAAAGCGTGCCGGAGACCTTGAAGGCAGTTTATAAAAATGCCCGATTTCAAGTCTTCCCGGAAAAAATGTATTCCCACCGGTTTATATTGAAGTAGCTCGCTAGAATGAACTCCGGAGACCCGCAGCAAGACGCTAATAAGTTTCAGTCAATTAAAAATGGATATTTATCATAATACATTTAAACAGTGTTGGTTTTACCTTATATTTGCTTATTCTGTACACTGTGTTACGGTAAACGATAGAAATTATTTCTATTGTATTGTATATAAGGAGTAAAAGCCCTGCGGTTAACATTTCTACCTCTCACTCTGGTAAGGCTCGCTATCGAAAGGGTAGGCAGAGGAGTGTAGAATAAATTACAAAATTATATCATTTTCTAACATGTGTAAAGTCTACCAAAGCGACATTTGCCCGTAGTATAATATGAGCTTATACCTTCCCACAAGTCAACATAGGTTATTGACAAACAATTAAATATAACAATAAAATGATCATTTAGGTTATTATTGTATTGTAATGTTAACGTCAAAATTACAACAGAAAGAAGTTAGCACTACTGCCTAAGGGAAAACACATTAAAGTAAAGCGAGCCTACCTTTACACACTCGTAAATACCTACATACATACACGAACACGCACACACATACATAGTATAAATATATGTACATATCATGTAGCTACGATATATACATGCTGTAATTGCATGTATTAAATGGTTCGTTTGTTTGCCTCGATTTCCAAAAATACTTATTTCGCAAGCCGTCCAATGCAAAATTCTTCCAATCCTATTTAAAATCATTGCATTCTTAATAAGAGTATCTGGCGGCGCAAGGCGGCTGTAGATGTAATCAATGATTCAAGATGTTTTCGAGATAACCCGTTAAAAGCTCTTTTAAGTGTAATGTTCGGTGATCTTAATGGTATTCTCTCGTGTCAAAAATTTAATAGCGTTCCTTTATTAAAAAAACTGAAAAATATGTTTATTTTACGGCAGATTAAGGTCCAAATATCGTTAGAGTTTAAACACTTATTGTTTCTTAATACGTTAATAGTTAGCAAATTTATTTTTACTTTGGTATTTAAAAAACTTCCAAATTCACAAAGAGTAATGAAAAAACAGTATGTAATTAAATTCTATTTTATTTTAAATTAGAAAGGAAAATTTTTCCTTATTAAATTACGTGACGGTAAACTAATTAAGTAAGAAAAAAATTAATATGTTATAATTTTGCAATTAAAATCGAAATTAATTATATTACAATTCAATTAATAATACGTCATTAAATTAAAAATTGATGTTTGCTTTTATCGAACGATATTATATATTCTAGATTCGAACGATTATAAAATACGTGAATCAATTAATTTATGAATTATTTCCGACTTCAATTAACTGCTTAGCATTAGAAAAATATATTAGCAGTGACTTGCAGCACTGCCTACGGAGCATGCCATTGAAGAGAAAACTGAGGAGCTGTTATTACAATCTTCAAAGTATTTCTGTATATAAATAAAATTCAAAAATTAATAAATAAATTAATCACTGGACCTGCATCTTTTTCCACGCTTTATTAATATATAGGCAATAGGTATATATTTAATGGCGTTACAAATTACATCGCTTTATGCAGTAATTAGATGTACACGTGACATACCAACCGACGAATGAAGTTGCGCCGCGGCGCGATTATGTCAAGGATAACCATGTGGCCTCGTCGAGGTATAAGTATTCGCTGTAGTACTAGCACCCCAGAAACAGGAATAGTTGGTGCATAATTGATCACAGCATCCGTGGTTAGTTCTTCCAAGGCGCATGGTAAAGGATACGTATTAAAAATTCAGTGGTTTCAAATAGAATCGAAAACGTGCCAAGCTGGTTGTAAACCGTGCGCCGCCATGTTCTATTCATGTTGGTGTCGTATTCTGCAACTGTTAGGGGATGTAAGGTGTAAAAATACGAAATATGTAGATGTTCAGAGGTAAAATGGCCCCCTCGGGTCAGTGTTTTTACTAAAAAATATTGTGTACTAACATGTTCTTTTACACGTGCAATTGCTTTTATATTTCTTATTATTCTTCAAGAGTTGATCGATGGAGAATCTTTTACTATTCTTCATGGGTTGGTGGAAAATGCCAGTAGGCTTTAAGTTCGCTCTTTGTATTACCTACTATGATGTAAAGAACAAATTCATAAAAAAAATTAAATCTTTCCATAAGATAAACTGTACAAGTATTACACAATTATTGTACATGTACAACTTGAAGAAGACAACAGGAAGCGGCTGAATTCGAAAAACCCAGGACCGGACCTAATGGTGCCGATTAGGGGAGGCGTATGTCCAGTAGTGGACATCGAGAGGCTGACGATGATGATGATGTACCTACATGTTTTTGCTTAGTTGTAGAGTTCATTTGTAATTCCCTTACTGGATGAATTACCATTGTCTTACTCTTGTTGTTTTATTGTTTACCATTGTCTACTCTTACATTCATCATCATCATTCATGATTATCAGCGGACTCCCGTCCACTGCTAGACTCCTACCTCTCCAATGGCACGCCATCACTCTTATCTTAAAATTTGACAAAATTCTACATATCACTTGTTAGGTTCGCAAAGTTCGTAAGAGCATCTCGAATATAAAAATATAAGTAGATCGTTTTAGATTTAATAAATTTAAGCAATCATGTGGTACTCGTATTTGAGATAATTGTTCCCGGAAGTGGGATATGCACACAGCGAAAGGATGCACACTATGCACACTATAGCGTTTCTACACTGGCTACGCTATAATATCATATGTAGAATATTTTACACACACATAGAATATTTTACATACAAATAGAATTTTTAAAATATATTCTCACGTTTGTAAAAAATAATCAGAAACACCGCAGAACAAATACGTGAAGCAAAAACCCACCCTCAGTCCGTACTGCTCTGAAACGTTTAAAATGTGTACAAATGTATTTTTTCTGTTTAAAAGAACGTTAAATATGTTATACGAGAGGTCTTCTTCAAAAGATGTATCTGGCAATATGTACTTTTGCGTTCACATCAAAAGATTTATCTCGTTTTTTTGCATGTACTTTTTGTTTCATAATTAAAAGATATAAATACGTTTCTTGATGCTTTGAACTCATAATACATACATGCTACATGCTTTTAGTTTAATGTAATGAAATGAGTACACTGTACATAACAATATCTCGGAACATCTTCACACATGCCCATCTGATCCCAAACTAGACAGCGTACACAAGTGTAAGGCAGCTGATAAATTATATACATATGTATGTACATATATTCGTACTAAATACATACCATACTTATAAGTATAGATACACGTATGATTAGTAGTCGTGCCGAACATATAAATATTTATTACATAAATGATTATAATGGTTGGGAATCGATCCCACGAACCATTGACTTAACTATCAACTTCGCTAATCACTACACCAACGTGACAATACAATACTTGCGCATATACATATGCCGAGCACAAATCCAAATTCCGATCAACTGCTAGGAATTCTAAGTTAGAAAAATCCTATAGTGGGTATCCGATATGGGAATCGATCTCCGGACATCTCGATCAGCAGTCGCGCCTGCAAGCACTAAGCCTACGAGGCATGCAATAATACACGTAATAGTACTATTACAATTCCTTTGATATATGTACATACATATGTAACTAGCGCTTCTCTTTGAGTGCACGGAAACGTAAATGGCAGCTGGAATAAGCGCTATAAGACTGTTAGTACGGCAATCTCGTTTTTCATTACAGACCTAGAGAGGTAGAGGTAGATTTCTGTACAAGAAGAACTTAGTCTCTAGATTTTCGTTTTTCTCATACCCACGTTATGGAAAACAAAGATATTTTGTGTGTATTTATCCATAGCTAAAAGTCCTTATACATTTGTACATACATAATGTGCAAATATTGTTAATAGTTAGAATTTTTCGAATATTATAAAGTAACATCCATTTCTTTCTTTCTTGACTGCTCCGTTGGGCAAGTGGCTGCAAGTGCAGCTGCCGATCGGGAGGTCCTGGATTCAAATCCCGGGTCGAATACTATTGGATTTTACTAATTTAGATTTTCTAGTAGTGACTCGGAGTCTCGATCCGTGCTCGATGTATGGTAATGGGCTCACCATCTATTCCGTGGGACGTAAACGTAACTGGTGAAACCTAATGTTTTGTTTCAACACCGATTTCTTTTGGTATAGTCAGAAAAAAGCGATTTCTTATTTCGGGAAATACTTCGTAGAGTTAGTGGTTTCAGCGAATAATATAATTTTATCATTTTTCATTTACATTTTTCTACGAATCTCATTATACAGCCAGTTGAAATAGTTAATGTATATTAGTATTTATGTGATATATTGACATATGTACATATATACGCACCTATATGCACATCATAATATGTAGTAACTGGTATATACATACAAAATACTTTTATGCCACAATTTTATTTTGTGTCATAGAAGAGTATGCAATAAAATATAAAGAATATTGCTTTGCCCGCAGTCGTCGCGTTACTTAGGAAATAGAACAGAAGAAACGGCACAAAACCAATAAAACATAGTAAACGGCCAAATCACCGAGCATAACACCGTAATCCGCTTTTCGGATAGATTTCAAATTGAAACCCACAGAATACATTACTGAAGACGAATGTAGTGTAAAACCCTGAAATTGCTCCGCTAGGACACTAACGCGATGTCGGATGAGAGCGATGTACGATCGCACCTCCCTTTCTAATTATATGGGAATGAAAGGAATGGAAAATAAAGCTTTATTTTATTTTGGAGTGGCCGAGAAATTCCAGCGATATATTTTAACAATACAAAGAGCCGCCTTTATAGTGGGGTACTAATGTATACCCACGGCCTTTGTGACCGCCCATATATTTACTTTAGCCACGTGTTCCACACTCATAAAATCCTAATACCTACGTTAGATGATATAATTTTATTCATTGCTTTACTTTTTGTTGTTTCTTTCTTCTATTAAACTAAAAACTATGGTAATCAGAAAGAACAGACAGAAATTTTCTTTCTGTGTTTTCTAACTGTATCAAGGTCATCACACATGTACCTACCGGCATTTATAGTTTGAAGTATATTTATCAAAATCTTGACTTACTATACAGCTTAGAAATTCTTATACACTGATGTGAACAATTTTATATCCGTACACGTAACAACCGCTCTTGCTCGTCACATGAATATTTGTCCAGAGTCGGAACGGGACCCTACATCCTGCGACTCTACATTTAGCATCGCTAACCACTAAATCAATTATGGCAAATAATATGAATAGAATAATAATAATATCTTAGGGCATATCCATACGCCGCCATCTAATCTCGAAGCATGAAGAGCGAAGCATGAAGAGCTGGAATTATGGTAACCATACAAAACATTGCGTATCTGACGCTCAAGCACTCCGCCGTGAATACGACCAGTGTTGAAAACGCGTAGATAGGACATTCTTTCGCAACGTTGTTCTGCTTTATTTTACACCGGCGTTCACAAGTGACAGTACTTACCCGGCTTTACACTCCTTCATGATTACAGAGATAATATAGTGGGGCTTATGCATTACCGACCTGTCGTTGGATGTCAGTTGGATGTCGTGGTTTGCTCTAAATGTGTAAATAACTAATGATACCCGTATAATGGAGATATATTTCCGAATAGAGTAAGGCAGGTACAGTTTTAAAAAACTCAATTGTAATAGGTACTGGATATGAAAATATGATAGTAACTTCCGTTAAACTCTATTAAAGTCGTCACATATAGTTATAATATACAGGGCAATACATATCATACTATACATATTATAGAAATCCATACACGATGGCTATACTACACGTAATATACATATAGGTTAGGTTAGGTATATATATATTTGCGGCCGTTACCTGCGTAATGTCTTATATAACATGTTTAAACCATATTATTAATTGTTATATAGAAAATGAGATTACCAAGTGCCAAATAACTCTACCCTTACAGACCTGATATGTTCCTTCTACACTTATTACTCTTTTCACTAGTCATTCTTCTTGCTCTCTGCCTACCTTAAACAGACCTGGCATGATAACATATAAAGGCAACTGATTCAAAAACCTGTTTTGTTTCTTAAGCGTCGAGACATATACTACATATTCAGTAGACATGTCGCTTAGTATAATAGTGCCATTTTAAACCATTTCCGGTTCTTACGCCGAGATAATACGCGGTCTCGCAATATTCTCCGCTTAATAGCTATGGGTGAAATACTTTCACGCTTATAGACGAATCTGTTAATCAGTAGGTAGGTACTTCAACAGCTTAGCCGTTTATGTGACCTTTATTCGACAGTGGAAAGGTTGATGATGGTAATAAATCATTAAATATGTTTTTTTTTAACAAAGTCACAACCAATTGTGTTGTTTTTTTAGTTTACAGAATATTATGATAATAAATACGAATTAAAGATGAATAGGAGGAAAGTTGAAAATATTAATAAATATAAAATAACGAACGACACAGCTTGTGACAGTGAATAAATGATCAATAGACAATGAATATATTTTTATAATCACAAAAAACCTTATTCTCGAAAAATGTTCCTTTAAGCCCTTCGAGCTAGAAGGAGTATAAATGGGAATGAAATGCTCTTCCTTATTTTAAACGAGAAAAACACGCGACGTTCCCGTTCTGACTGGATAAAAGTACCAGGAGCACATAAAGTAACATCAGCTCAGAATAAAAGACGTTTATTCGCAGCACGTGGCCCGTGAAGCGCCCTACGCTCATATAAGCCTGGTCCCAATATTGTAATGCTCGAGGGCTGAATGAGGAATTTGAAACGAAGTAAACCAATACCGATACAGATTTCCCTTTATTTGATTTTTTGACCCTTCAATAGATAGGCCGTGTATTTTGGATGTGTTCTTATAGCTTATTTGAATATTCCAAAACAGCGCTGTTCGTCACGACGGTTTGTTTCATTGTGTTTATTCAGTGGTCCGAAATACCATTCGCCCCTGTCGGCTCTGATTTGATCTATGCAAATGACATTGAAGGTCAACGCTAAAATATCTTTGGCGACGAAATTTTTGCGACCGTTCCCGAGATTTCTTATACTACATAGATACGACCCCGTTAAGGAAACGTGGATATGCTCCTACAAAATTGTACCATACCATAAATTACATGTCCAAAGTATTTTTATGAATCGTATCCATATTACATCGTTTGCGAATTGACTTTTTGCTTATTTTTCGTTCGAGCCTTATTTTTAGTATTTCGGAATATGTGGCTAAGCAAGGATGGACAGTGTACAAATCGTTAGTCAGCAATTGAAAAATATTTGGCATTGTTTCTTAGAGCGTTCAAATATTAACGTATGTATTTTACCAAGAAATTTGTTGGAGGCGAAATACCGACGGTCGAGGAAATACCTCTATATCTAGGAAATATAGGAATAATGCTATCATATAGCCGCATTTCAGTCATTATCATCAAGTACCTTACCTTCTGATGGATATTGAATATACACAACTATATAAAATAGTGACTTAATTATACCTCAATAACTAATAACCATGCTGTAAAAACTAAAAGTAATACCGTAACAGCTCGTAATAATAGGTACCGAAATAACTAATAATAATGCAATAATAGTAGCACACAGATAAGTTACCTTTGTACCACTTTTATGTAGATCTGTTTGAAAGAACCGCAGTAAAAAATCGTCATCATTTTCTTTCTTCTACAATACGGAATCTGTCCATTGACTGTCCCCACTGAGAACTGATCAGAGATACGCGAGTATTAGAGCGTTTTGAACTAAAAGTTGTAACTAGGTAAATGAAGTTTCTCGATTGCTAGTTGCAATTGGTCTCATACCTAAAATTACTCATACTTACTTTTTGGAAGTAGTTATTGTTTCAATTTCATATGCAGTGCGTTTTTAGCAGTTTATTGTGAATTTTATTTAATTTTTCTTTCTGGTGTACCGTTCCGTTTGTATCAAATGAATGTCAGTGTATTAATATACTTAAATAAAAGGAGAGAGGTCCGCCGTGGTGCGCATATCATGCAAAACTGCCGGATAAACTTTGAACAGTGTTTTTTTGGTTTAGGACTTATATACCTGGTTATTGACTTAAAAAACCTGTATCGCGATGCGTACATTTGTAGTAAAGCAATTAATTTTTTAATAAACTACAATTTTTAACGATTTTTTAATAGTAGCAATGTATATTTTTGCCTTCCAAATTTTTGTGTTTTTTAACTGTTTTTTATTAATCTAATATATTATTATTAATTAATATACAGATTATTATTTATAAATATACAGATGGTTATATACATATATTAATAGGCAAACAATTCATCATGAAAAAATTGTTTATTAAATTTTACTATCAACTTTCTAGTTGATTCCATATTGTTTATAGTGTTTGTTAATAGGTTTTCGCTGCTCGCTCGCAGTACAACAGAGCCTTAATTACCCCCATAATATTTTACTGGGTATTTTATTAAGGAACCAACGGAGGTCTTTAATCGTAGAAACTTTGCTCCTTAACTCACCACTGAATTGTGAGGGAATTTTTTAATTAAAAAACAAAATGGCTCCATTTATTTCTCCTTTACTTAGCATTAGACGACTTGACAATAAAGAAAATTAACATGACATAGATTCACGAAAGTATGATCCCTAAGGGATAGGCTGATAATTAATTATTTAGTACTTAAGAAGAAAACTAATTAGAGATGTTGTTAACTCTAAAAATTGAGTTAGGTATATAAGAAATAAATGAACATCAGGCATCGACGTTGCTGCCACCAATTAACTGACTGACTTAAGCTGGCTTAATTGATTGAAGCTTCAACAATTCCTCTAGAGAAATAATAAGCTAATTCCCTATTATATTTTGCTTGAACCACCCCACCCCGCCGCGTGTCTGGTAAACCTCTAAAACACAATCGTGGAACATAGTAGGCTAGGATTTCAACTGCTCTTATATTGAAAGGACAACTTTATTCAAAAGCGGAGCTCCTTGTGATGAATCAAAACTTTATGGAAAATGAAAAGAATGATATAAAATCTACAAAATCGTAACGACAAAATATAAAAGTGTAAGTGTTGTTAGCGTTATAGAACATATTACCTATATAAGTTTTTATCTAAGATGATTGCGAAAAAATGGCTTCTTATAAGGTATTGTTTAAATAAAAGCAATTAATTCAGTTTATATTACGTTTATTTGCCGCCAGTAAACGTGACACCCATTGACGATTTATATATTACATAATCATTGCGTACATCTATATATATACACACACATGTATATATACACACATACATATACATATAAAACTAAACGATGTATCACAGAATAATTTGATAGTGCTAGAAATTGACGAAACTCTTTAAAAAGGTGGACGACAATTTACATTTTAACAGAAGAGATGGGACTCGAATGCATACAATGTTAAACATATGGGAGATGAGTTATACGACGATTTATATACAATATTACGCAAATATTATATTTCCTTTGTTCTACAATTATATACAATAATAATGTTCACGAAATATAGACAAGTACTCGTATCTCCGCAATTACAGGAAACTGGTGTCAACAGCCTGCTTAATAAGCTTTTAGCTTTTTATTTTACTGCGTAGTAAACATAATTTAACAGCAGTATAATAATCACAAAAATAACCTAGAAAAATTACCATAACATATAAAAATTAAAACCTAATTAAAATGCAGTTTTATTAAAAACAATTTAAAACTGCTGTAATAAAAATAAAAACAAAACTAATAGCGAATTTAACATAAATCCAAAACCATTGTTATACAATATAATAATGGCGATATAAATACAATATTTTGGTATAAAATTAACAAAAGCCTGCGATCGCTCACTCGCATCCCGATCGGACTTGATTCCTCGACAATTAATGTCACAATGGTATGTACAAAATTACGAGTGTTCATTGTACAACATTCCACATACATGGGTATATAAAAAAACGTGAAATATATATAAACATTTTTATATCAGAACTGTCAAATGACACCATCGTTAGGAGGCCTGGCATGGTGCACTAATAATAATACTTCGGATTATATTTCAAGGTCTTGGCAAGCCCTTTTGGATTGAACATCACAAGTACCTGGTACTGGGTGAGCACATGTCTCCTCCTTACATATGGAACGAGTTTCACGCAGCTGGCACAGAGGCACGCGTTGCCAATATCTTAACCCTTGTAAGTGACGCCGAGATGTTCCACGCTGCCGTTCGGCAGGTCGTAGCTACGTGCGTCGCTGTTTTAAGAACACTTAATAAATATTCAATTCGGTAATGGAGTCGGAAAATATGCTTGCTACATAGCTAATATTCCTAAGAAGGTACCACATAATTTTTTGGGGATGAGGTAAAAAGCAAACTTAAGGGGTGAAAACAAAATAAATCGGAAATTCCGTTACAAATATGTATGTACATAATTCATGCAATTACTTTGCCGCAGTTGACCCCGTGAATATTATCAGGTATATTTGCGTCACTTTATGTCAAAAGGACTAATAAGCGTTAATGCACTGACTGACTGTGTGAACGGAGTAATGAATATAGAAGTAGCACGTTAGAACGGCGAGGATAGAGATATTTCCCTTTCGGTGCTAACTACCTACCCTATAAGCAACCTGGCGTGATAATATAATAATAATATAATACGTACACAAAATCATCGTAATAACTCATCTCCTTCACAAAACAAAACACACAATGTGACAGATTTTTTATAAATATTTCGACATTTCACTACCTACCTTCTCACTATATACATTTGCACAGAGTTAAATTATGTAATACTTTACATGAAGGTGTAGTTATAGAATTTGGCACAATATAATTATGATATCGCTCGATCCAAGCACAACCATAATATAACGCTACATAATCATAATCAATTATTATTTCTTCAATATTATTTTTTCTTGTAATATGTACTGGATACAATCCTAATTCATGTTAATTTTCAGTTGTTTTAAAATTTGTAGGGTCTGTGTCGATTGGGAACAGAAGTCAAATAAATTACTCCCTAATTTCTTTATTTATTAAATATATATATAAATGTTAGTTGTGGAAGTGATACCCACATTAAGTTGTTGACAATTGGTATACAAATTGTACATCTTAGACTTCACAAAAGGAATGCTGGTTGAGGCGTGTGAAGTCTGAATACCCACAGTAGGCCATTCTCATTCTGAGATGTGACCCCTGTGTAATAGTGACACGATAAAATGGATCGAAATAAATAGATATTGTATGCAATTTTACTTCTATATAATTTACCGTCGGAATTTCATTATTTACTCTCAAGGCACACAAAATAATAGTTGAGATTAAGACGTTCCCTTTTTTATTTCTATAACATAATTTAAAATAACTCTTTATGTATAATAAATACAATTATGCATGAATCGAGTGGATGATTTAGAAGTAAGACTACGTTAAAGATTTTTCAAGGTACAATAATAAAATAGAAATTTGTAAGCTACATACGATACTGAACAAAAAAGCTTACATCGGGCGTGTAGGCCGTGGTGTGAAGTAAAAATTCAATAATGTAGCATTAAAATTCGTTGCAATAATAACGAAACCAAATTATACATACAATTGAATATCACTTAATGAATAACAACGTTTTAAAATTATCTCGTTTATATTTATATTACACATTTATTAAATTGTAATATTTTTATCTCCTCCCGCCATTTTCCCCTTTCCAACATATGTAAATATAATTACAAACTCCACGTGTTATAAAACATCGAAATTCAGTGCTTGCTATATTTGTAGATTTATAATTACAATATATTTATATGACAACGTCCTTGCATTTGTCCACCCTCTCAGTGTTACATCCCTTTCAATACAAAGAAAACAGAAAGGTTTCATAGCAACAATTTGAAACTGAGTAAAAATAAGTCGTCGCCCTCCTGCTAGATGGTCTGACGGCCTGAAAAAGATAGCGGGATGCTGCTAGATTCGGGGGGACCTATGTCCAGCAGTGGACATCGAGAGGCTGAGGATGATAATGACGAGTAAAAGTAGGCAAGATTCAGCAGCCAAGTTCGTAACAGCGCTATATGTAGCTACTTAATGTTATTTGTAAAGTTTCTTCTTTGGCCAGTCAACCAAACTTGCGAAATTGATTTAACAAAGAAACAGCTTTTCGGCTAAAACTTGAGTCGATGCTGAGTTGTACATGGGGTCTTACTCTGTCCTTAGCTGGCACATCGGGTTGAAATACGAGTATTTTAATAGTAAATACACTCAATTACCACAATTGAAGGTACAAAAATACTTGTTTTGCAAGTATACATTTTCTTACACGAAAGAGCACGTAATATAATCGAAGCAAAAATGAAAATAGTGACTTTATTTTAAAACTAGTTCTTTTTACTGCATTACAAAATACTTGATAAGGGAAAAGAAAGAAACGAGAAATTAATGATATGTTTCCGTTATTGTGAAGGAATTGTTACAGCCAACGTTCAGCGCACCGTGTAAGAACGGGACAAAGAGCCAAGATAATTACAACATCGCAGTATTTACACAAATTACATTTTAAACTCGCCCAAGACAATAAAATTAATTCTTTCGTTAGAATATTTTAGAATACATTAAAAGAACACAGCTTACTTTCTCAGCGACATCAGTGAACGTTATGTAATAAATTTAATCTTACAAAAAATATAAAAATAAGTGCCT
Source organism: Parelbella ahira ahira (assembly GCA_018244795.1). Lineage (NCBI taxonomy): Eukaryota > Metazoa > Arthropoda > Insecta > Lepidoptera > Hesperiidae > Parelbella > Parelbella ahira. The sequence goes on along the minus strand of DWME01002292.1, from coordinate 4,996 downwards.
GTTTCGTAAAGAAATAAGAGAAACAGTTGTAACTGAATTCGCTCCGTGTTCACGTTTTTAAGAAAACAAAAATAAAGTTCTTTATTTTCTAAGAGCGCTTTCATAAAAGAAAGCTCTTACTCGTTATAATAGACACTTTGTGAAGGGAAAAAATATTTTTCTTACTCTACATCTCGCTCTTACGCTACATGGGGCTTAACGAAAAAAATGGAAATATATATAACTTTTTCACATACTTTATCTTAACACAATTATGTAGTATTTTTATACTGAAAATGAGCGTTATAGAAACTTGGTATGGAACTCATGTCCAATTAAAGTCAAATAATATGTATCCTAACTTCATAACGGGAATTCCCCAATTAATTTTCATATTTTGTATAAATAAAGTATGTTGTAATTTTTTTATTTCACGTTTTAATCGCTCTCTGCCAGGATGGTAACGAAAGAGACGACGAAGAAGATCAGCTCCAAGATCCAGTTGAATGTTCATACATATGTAAGTTGTTTTGGAAATTTTGAATTTCCAACACACATTATTAAAAGCCATATTATGAAATTTGTTAAAAGTCTATAATACTGTTTAATTGTGATTATATGAGGTTCTTTAAATGAATGCTTATTACACAACAAAGTAAGAGTTAAAATCGATATTTAAATATCATTAAAATATATTCAATCACGACCACAAAACAGCAGTAAGAAAGTTTATCGTTCTGTAACATATTATACGGCGGGACCACTTTCAACACTAAACATATTAATATGTCCACAATGAAGTTTATTGATAATAATTAATATTATGAACAAAGCGTTTGTAGGCTTTGTGTGGAGGTCGCAATGGCAAAATCAATTAAACGGATGTAACACTGAGTTGACGCGCCAACACACCAACGGAAATATTATTATTAAACCATTATTATGTTTACCATGAATCAGAATGCTACCAAAATAACACACATAGGTACATTATTAATGGAATTATATTCCATTAAGTTGATACACAAACGAAGTGGAGCCAAACTATTTAAAATTAAAAGGGTCATCATATCTGTACGGTTGGAGTGTGCTACACCCCTCTGCGTGCCTTTTCGGATAAATACAAGCGTGAAATTATTTTTTAAAGTTTTTATATTATTATCAGAATGATTTGAATATACGAACCACGTATTCCACTAAACGTATACGAAGCTGTTCTTAATGCACTTCGTTGTAATGTACGAGAATATACAACGATTTAATATCGGGATATTTTCGGTCGTAGAATGGAATGCAACCTGCTTACCCGTGAATGTGAAGTTTTGTCTTATATTGCACAAAAACATTCTCATATATTATTTAAAACAATATAACAAACAATTGAACAAATTTTAACATTTAATTATATTATATGAACTTTGCTTTAATTATACCCCACATTTAATTTATTAATCATTTACTCACAACAATGTAATTTTGTTACTCGAAGCAAGAAATGACACTGACGCCCACTCAGTACTGCTACTTCCGGATACAAAGCACAAAAATTCCTGTTCAATGAATCCGTTTCCAAATGAATGATAGGAAATAGGAAGTGAATAGGAAACTAGCGATCTAATCCATTCCGATTATATTTCGTAATTACTTGCAAAAGTATCACAGCAATAGAAAAATATTAAGCGGAATTTTTTATACATTTTTATCTCATCCCTTATAAACGTAGATAATATTATCATTGTCTACCCACGGTTTGCTGAAATGCCAATAGGCATTATGATTGCCCTTTGTTAGAACTTAATTATAACGGTTCAGAAAAAAAAATCTTAGAAATATAACAATGTGCTGTCAATCAGCTTTAGCTCTCTAACGGTAATACTCCTTATCGTCCGACTTAAAACATCATTCTGTATCCAATGCTAACATCGGTTGGTGTGCAAGCGTCTTAGGTGGATATTTACTACCTAATAATATACTATTTTTTATAAAATTACCGTCACTATACATTATTTGTAGTCTCACACTTCACTCAAGGCACTGTATTTGGAGAACATATGTACTGAAATGCACGACAGCAACGCAATAGACACATCCTCGATCTTCGCCGATGATCCTGCAGAAACACAAAACGAAGTTTACTATAATAGGCTACAAAGAATACCAAGTAAATAAACATCTTGGGACATCTCTACACCCGGCCACCTCACCGAAATGTGGACAAAGCCTGTTATTGTAACCAGACGGCTGCAAATTATACACTTTAAAACACCCATTTATACAATAAAAATTTATGATAATCACACAAATAATTTTCTGAGTGAGAACCCAGGGCCCCCGACGCAGCAATCAGATTCACTAAGTACTGGACTAACGGGCAGTCTTTTCATACGAACTCATTATTGCCAGCTACATCATGTTCGATTATTTCTGTGATGTTACGTATTTTTTGACGTCATGGATTCTTCAGGATATAATATAGCAGGAGAGAATTATACCAAGGATTTCTATATCAAACAAAGATATTAGCTATGTAACGATTGCGCCCCCGAAATCATCAATCAACGCACTAATGAGTCGTCCAAAGAATGAAATAAGCTCAATGTAATCCCGCGTCAGTTTCTTCTCACAACTGCTAGTCGCCTAATAACGGAGTTGTGTAGGATCGGTATTAAGGTATACGATCATGTTCCCGTCCAATTCAGAATCCGTTACGATAACACGATATCCGTATTAAGTTGAATTAATAACATCTTAATGGTTTCTTAAATTCTGAATTCCTTAAAGTAACTCTAATTTTGTGTGTTGAAACAATTTTTTTTTAATGAGAAACTTAGAACTGCTGATACTCTATTTATTAAAGTTATTATGAAAGAGACAATTTTCTTTTAGTCTTCTTACCCAGACGGCCAGCACTGTACCGGTATCTATATTTCCGGACACCTATAACCCAGACGCTTCAAATCAAGGGTGAATAGGCTTTAGCAATTCATGAGTGCTCCATCTTTGTCCGCATCTGTGCTTTCCATCAGTCGGGGTCGCAAATAATTGCTAAACGATCATATAATAAGAAAAACAAGTACCTTAAACACCTATACAGTGTATAAATGTGGATCATTAGCAATTTCCCTGAAACAGTTTCACGAAAATGCATGAACAAGGAAACAGAAAGTCGATAGCTCGCCTGACGTCTACCCTTGCCTCCCGTCCCTTCCGTATTGTCCGACTTTTACTTTCACATAAGCAATTCACTTACACCTTCGAATGCCGCGAATCCATTCATTTAATTATTTATAGCATTTCGGGATATTGAAAATGCAGTGAACTTAAACAGGGTACCGGCTAAATAAATAATAATTTACGCCCGAACATCACGCCCATTTAAAACTTTTAGTCTAGACAAGTTACGTTTATAAACATACCAGCAGCCGTGAACATGGACAGGTGCGGCGACCGCACCACCTGGAGCTCGTACTCCGAAGACGTTACGACAGACGGCGTGGTAGGCTGCGTAGCCTCACACCGAAGACCTATACTGGGTTTCGTAGTATCCACTCTTACTCGTAAAGCCTTCCAGCTGGAGCGGAGACCGTCCTTGTCGGGCGAGGAAATTTCTGTGCTATCCATCATCCAAGGATCTACCTTATAAAATAAATGATTAATTATTATAATACAAATATAACTAATCTGAGAACAAGACTGATTCATCTTGACCAAAGAGCTAATGTTCTGTCTGATGGACGAGTCGCAAGTTTTCGAAATCGGCATTCAAAAAAGTGATGAATGTAGAAAGAGCTGGTTAGTCACACAGGGATAAAGATAAGGCACTCAGTGCTCTCTGTCTACACTGTTAGGGACCTGGAGTGATTATGTAATAGTATTAATAAAATAATAATACCTTATAAGTACTGCGTTCTTTTTTAAATGCTGGAACGGATTTAAAAGCCACACTTACTGTTTCGGGTTTGTCGTCTATGAACCACTGTATGTTCGCCGGGGGCAGCGCTGGCTTCGTTGAGCAGTTAAACTTGACCTCCTCGCCAACCTGCACCACGCCCGCCGCGGACGCCGTTATCATGGGGCCGTTCTTCAGCGTCACTGGGCAAAGATATCACTATGGGGAATATTTAGCAGTACATCACTACATTAGATGTTAAACGTGAAAATAGCGGCACAATTTTAGTTCATCTGCCATTCAAGTTTTTAACATCACTGGGTTATTTAACGTATGTACACATTTGATTGTTATATTATTTTGTTACACATTCCTCAATACAAAGTTACAAAGATATTTAATAGTGACTAACATATATAATTTCACATCAACATCGGAAATCTAACCAGTCACCCTCAGCACAGCAACAATGTCGCCAACCACTGCCCATCTTAACTTGTTATTCACTCACCAGCCGTTGTCATATACTTGGTTTGGTTGACCACCGCGAACCGAGGTCCTTCGGTGGAGACTTCACACATAAATGCCATGCGACTGTTGTATATCTTGGGGAGTACGACGCTGATAGAGCAGTTATGGTCATTGCAGCCCTCTCGTGTCACGTACCCGCCAGTTGTATTGAAAATTCTGCTTTGGGGCTGAGAAGTTACAAAGAATATCAGTGTGTAAGAAGTATTCGTATGTCAGGTTTGTAACGATAGAGTTATTTAACACTCGATTCTCTTTGCCTGTCCCTGAAGGGATATGACGTGATTATAATGGTAATAATTAAAAAGGATGCGATTATGACTAAAGAGCTATAGACTTTCTTTTCTGCAAACAAATATAAAAATATTTAGAGCTGGCGTTATTTAAATTGTTTTTTAGTTCCAAAATGGAAATCTGGAAAGTGATACGCCACGAAAGTTGGGTAATCAATTTAATAACATCTCGTTAAAGTGATGTAACGTGATAAATCTTCAAAGGAACTTAGATAATTCTCCACGATTTTTTGCGACGAAAATTCTTACAAAAAATATACAGAATTTTTATCAAGGTTATTTGCAAATATTCGTGTTTTATCGAACC
>DWME01002291.1:0-21370 GCA_018244795.1 Parelbella ahira ahira | reverse complement strand
CAATGTCGTTTACGTTTTGTTTAGTTTTTATATTTTAAAAAGTAATAACGAATGCTTAATGTAGACTTCGAACAGGACAAAGTCGAGTCGCGGCTTAGATCCAACATTTCATTAAAGTTATTTCAGTATTCCAATACTGTACAAATAATGTTTATAGCAATACCTTCACGCCAGGCCTCTGATAGGGTAGGCAGAGCACCGAGTGACAAATGTCTCTACCTTATAAACTCTCATATCTATTAAATTCATCGCTCTAATAAACATGAGCCAGTATCGGTTTCATTTATGAACACAGTAAAATTTTATATAACAATGATAATATACAAATTTATATTTAACATAAATTCACACACACACACAGGTAGAAAAAAGTAGGTTATGACCATGTAACCCGTTTGAAAGATGATGGATTGCTTATATTAGTATATGAAAGCTTCTAATGTGAGTTCTGACAGACGGATTTCAATAGCGAAACATCTAAGATTGAGTACCTACTGTTTGCGTAAGATTCTGTCGAGGAAATATTGTCATTACATTCATCTGATTTAAAATACCAACGCTTACTCGTTGTGTTACAATGACGAAGGTTATAGACAGATACATTAAAAGTATGAGTCTGTTAAGTTTAAAGTTAATCTGTTAAAATATATGCTATATAACGACTTTATTTCTGGTCACTAAATTATGAGGAATTCGGAATCCCATTAGATGCAATAAAGATTGAACTGTGATTGAAACCTGAAATGGGCTTGAATTTAAAATTAAGGAATCTGTATACTCCAACAGTTTCTTAAACGTTGCAGTCACGATCTTAGTGTCAATTAACATAGTTATTAAACTTTCACCATTCAAAATATTGTTATCATTACTATTTCTTAAAAAAACATCCCCTTTAAAAAATTTTAGCGCCTGACAACTCTGACTGACTCACATAAAAATGTACAGTCTATTAAAATAGGAAAAAAATCCATAAACAAGCCCGACGGCTTAGGAGTTTAAAAAAGTTAGATTATTTGCCTTTTTACTGCCTGTTAAAACAAAAGTGTCGTACCCTGCTGCATTAGACAAGATTTTTGTTGGATCCTGAGATCGTATAGAAAAATATTTTCTATATTTATACATTTCGCGTCGGTATAAAGCTGCTATATTTTTATTACTGTTATTGTACCATCAAATCAGGTTCCTCTGAGGTAGACTGAGACCACCGAGTTAATAATCTCTATCTTTATACATCGCACATGGTTCTTCTACATATATGTATATGTGTACGTATTATAGTATATTCTTATCGACAACGTAATCTGTTGCTTTTATACGAAAAAAATGCTAATAGGCTTTCAGCGCGCTCAGTGGTTCGTAGAGCCGCGTATGTCACCGCAACATTTCGGTTTTTAGTCACTTAATGTTGGCTCATAATTATTATCAAACACAATAACGTGTTACCCACCTTTAATAATTTAGGCTAAGAAAAAATCTATTATACATTCTAGTAAGCCGCCTAGTCAAGCCAACAAAATCCTTAAGAATAAATCAAATAACCCATCTCTTACAACTGAAGATACTAAATGGTGAAGGTTGATGGTAGGTTTTGACAACTAGAAGTGAATCAACTCGAAGTCTGCTGACTGAAATCCTCGTAGCTAGGGCCTGACCAAGAGAAATGCTTACATTATATTCTGATTTAGAGGGTTCCATGTCTATAATCTGTCTAGGTATTTTATTAGGTATTCCTACTGCGTGTTATTACACGAGCAACAACTAATATTTCAAAAAGATTCCAGAAGAAAGAAGATATAATATTCATTGCATAATTTTTACAGCAACATATATTTTATAAGCCATGGACAAATAAACATTACATAGATTAAAATATTAGCAAATTCTACATATATATACAATATCTTTAAATTGGTCTGTCATGAACAAACATGCCAGATTGTATCTTTAACAAAAAGGGGGGATGCAGAGTCCCATTTAGATCATTACCATATTATGTAATTTTCGTGGTATATGGGACATTGGTAGAAGACTCGCTATAGAACATTGGACGGTTTCCAAGTTCCAGCCCGAGCTGTCTCCAACCGTGGCCGGCTTTGATTCATAGCTGTCCATTTCGATTCTACACCACGTTTCAATTGACCTCTGAACTTTTTAGTTTCATAATACTGTTCACTGTTCCCTTTAAAAGCCCCAGCTGTATAGTACTATTTTAACAGTTTCTTTCTCAATAATAGTCAAAATACTATAAATATGACCATATTCCAAAAGCGTTTCACTAAATAGTAGCAAAATGATCCTTCTAATTTGGGGAGTCGGCTCCCGGTTACATTCCTCTGCCTACCCCATCAGGGAGAAACCGGCGTGCGTTATGTTTTAAGTCTACCTTTTCGTTATTATTACCTTCTTTCGACCTACAATTTTATCTTCACCTATCCCGTCCATCTGCACTCAATAGTGGTAATATTTCGCGAATTCGTTCAGCCCGACGGTACGTTACGAGCAACGTTCGCCTCGCATTATTCCTTGTGCCCGTAACGTGGGGTAATTTGTAACTTTTGCAGAGCATTTGGGCGCAGCCGAGCTATTAGTGATAGTAATCGACGTATATATATTATTAGAACATAATATAATGTACCGATTTCTATATGAATTATCGCATCGTTCGATTCGGTTTATATTCGTTTTATTTACTTTTTCTATTAAATAAACGGAGGTAAGGAAAAAATATTAAAATTTTTCGTTGTGATGTTATCTGTTTAATATTAAATACGACTGATTAAATAAAACAAAAATTGGCTTCATTCTTAAATATTAATTTTGGCCTATATCGTAGCTGATGATTAACTAACTATACGGGTATTATAACAAAGACTCCGTCAATTCCTGTGCTCGTTTAATCATCGGACACTAAGGTATATTGCTTTACGCTAGGTACAATAACAAGGGAAAATTGATGACGTGCTAACAGGAGATAAACATTGGCACCGCTTTTATTAACGCAAAGCCGCGCAAAGGCAGTCTTTGAGAGAAAATTGAGCATCTATTTCCACTGGCCACTGAGCCTCGGTACGGATATTTTACGATGGAATAGATTTTGCTGCTCATATTTTCATCTAAAGACCACATTATAATTAATTTCGTCTACATTTACCGTTTGTACTTTAACTTTGAGTTTATATTGCGTATTAATTGGATATGTGAGAAAATAATTATCACGAAGAAAACTATCGGTATCGTCAGAAATAGTTATTTCTTTTGTGCTATATTTTGTTATCCTAGAGATATGTAAAATCATGTAACAATTAAACAAAAGACCCTCTGAAAGAAATAACATCAATGGAGTGGATGCAACAGATCTAATCTCTAAATCAGTAAATGAATATAGCTAAGTACAAATACACGAAAAATGTTCGAATATGTGCAAAGGAAAGTGCAGCCGTTATAAAATAAACATAAGAATTAATAGATTGCCTTTCGTTACATCATTATTTGATATAAAAATGTTTCAGGAATGTGTCTAGTTTGAATGAAACCAGCCTAAATAAAGTCCGGGTCAAAGTTAGTAATCCATAGATGATTATTCCAATGGAATTTATTATTATGGAATAAATTCAGTTGGAATCATACTAGTCGTTCATTCATAAAGAATATTTATGAAGCAGCCGGCATTGAGATGCACATTTCTTTGATTGTAAGCGCTTCTTGGATATATTCGAGTATCTAAGATAAATTTATGTGGGTCAACGTGTCTGTCATCTTGCCAGGCGCACAAGGAATAGATGCAAAAACGGACCAAGGGCATGTCTAAATTATGTAATAGAATTTTTGTTGAAAACAAACCAAGAAAATAAAGCGAATACTTATTCAGTTATCCCAATCTATTTCCTACATTATATGTAGAAAGCAAATAAGGTTTAGTAACGAAGTAATTAAACAATCTAGTAGTGAAATCTCTCAACGACAATAACTGCGAATAAGTAATTGCTGATATAAAAGAAAGTATATCATAGGTCTTTAACGTATGTTCCAGCCCTCAGCACTTACCTAATATAGTTGATTGGATGGCAAACGCGTAAAATATTTTCTTACACCAATATTCACCGAAATAACACGTTAAACCAACATCAACTAGCCAGACTTTTCTATTCTCCGCGTAAAAATATAAAAATTACTGTTGAAAACGAAATAAAAATGTATTTAAAATGCCTTGTGATAATGTTTTAAAATTATATACTTGTACACTACCACAATACCAAATTTACACGTCGAACGTTCAATCTAACGAAGGATTATACTTATAGATAAGGGTGTGTTCGTACTAACCGACACGACATCGTATCAGAAAATTATATATCAGTGTTATGTACCTCTACGTACGTTGATAATGATTCTCGCATTTATGAAAATCAAAAATGTATTACCGACCAAATGAAATGATTATTTTTGGCTACATCGTTGTTTGCAAGACTTTGCGAGACTCTTTCCAGGCTGTTAGGTTCTTCCAACTTGAAATTCTTAACAATAGCACCAAGTAACTTGTTTATCAATAAGTGCACCTCCCGCTCTATGGAACGTAGAACATAACTGGTGAAATGTGGGCGTACCACACTCTCAGGGTGTTATATACGTGGCCTTATATTTGCTTATATTTGAAGTCGTACCCTGTAAAAAGTTTTTAAGGCAGACTATTACCATGCATTGGTTTTGACAAATGAGCCAGCATGCTCGCTAGCTACGGAACCAGTCAATGGGGTACATTTATAAAACTATCACAAGATTGATTGTCGACTGCACGAAATGAAGCAATGAGGGTTGAATAATGGTGCTATGGGGGCACAAAATTATATGAGAAAGCATATAATTTACATCGTAATTATGTCAAGCGATGGCATTGAAAAATTTTACTCGTAAATATGTAAAATCGCACTGATGAACTTTTGTAAATTTCGATTACGAATAAATCGTTGAATGTCAAATCAAATGAAGCGTATAGTTAAATAGGAATAAAAGTAATTTACGAGGCCTTTTTATACTTTCTTAGTGAATATTACATGAAATTTTTAAAACACGATGGAAGCCTTTGAGATACTGGATAAACAGCTGATAATTTACAAATTGCAAAAACAAATTATAGGAAAACTGTTCCAGGGAACGCCCACTAGATTGTTTTACTATACCTGTATGAATAAAAAAAATATTATTATTAGAACATTATGTCAGGTTTCTTACAAAGTAGACAAAAAGCGACAAGCCTCGAATACCTCAATCCTGACAGACCTGCCGTACATAATAAAATACCGCAATGAAATATATCTGTGTCCAGTTGTAGAACATAAATAGACTGCAGCTGAGCAAACACATTGTTGCTTAAATCCTGTAAATCCTGAAACCTGTTCACAGCTGAAGTTGCTCCAACGGCGCGTGTACGGAGAACTGAAATTAACGTTTGTTCACCATTGTTCGAGATGTTTCTAAACTCTACGATTTGCGGCAACACCAGTGCTCTCCACGTGCTATTTAGTTCGCTAATTGCGAGTGTTCTTGATTTTAATTGAAAGGAAGAAAGTGATGAACACCAAGCGCAAGGGAATTGTATTTAATGTACTAGATTAACGTAGTATCACGCCTATAATCCCCAAAGAGGTAGACAGAGGAATGTAGTACACTACCACATTTCTTCAGTTACCTTTACGTCCCATGGATTAAGTGGTGAGTCTTTTGTCATACACCGGGCCCTGATCCAGACTCCGAGTCACTACTAGAAATTCCAAATTAGACAAATCCAATGGTAGCTACTAGATTAAATTGATTGTATGTTAAAGCAATAAAATATTCCCTTTTGATCGAGATAACAATTTTTATATCAAAGATGATGATATACGAGTATGTATTACTTAAGTCACGTGTGGTTATCTGATTTTCTGAATAGAGTCGGGTCTATACGAGGTCTGTACGTATATAATCATGTGGATAAACGCTCGCGAAACTTTTATTAGTTAAATATCAAAAATAGAAGAATATCGGATGGAAAGTTACGGAGTAATATAAAGAAAGATAGAGCGAAAAAAAAACATTTTTATTTTCTCTTACAACCTAAATAAAATTAGTAACAGAACTATAAAAAAAAATATTATAACGCCTGGTCGCTTACGCTATAGGCAGATAGTACCGAGTGCCAAATATCTCTATCCGTTCAATCCTCACAGGCATCTACTACATTTATCACTTTTTACAATGAGAAAACCGTAGAATTCACAAATATGTAGTTCATCGTACACCGTGGAACTAGATTTCTCACAACCATGAACACGGAAGAAGTAAATTATAGAGAAAACACACTTGCGAAGGCAATTTGTGTTGAAACAAAGTTTACAATCACGAAACGGCTAATTACTGTTTGAATTGCTCCTCGCGTCGTGACACTAACAAGGCGTGTTTCGCTGATAAGGTTAGACAAGGAGTCTTGTTAAGTAATAGCTTAATCGCGCGGACGTCACGAGGAGGGGCGCTTGACCGTGGCCCACAACTTACTTGCCTCTAAAATGTTGAGTTGCCAACATTAAGTGTTATTGGATTTTGTAACTTTAAATTATCGGTAACAGCACGGAGTCTGGATTTGTGCCCGGTGCAAAAGACTGACCCTCTCTTACATGGGACGTCATAACTGATGTCAAATGGAATTATTACATTCCCCTGCTTACCGCTTCAGAGAATTAAAGACGTGATCTTATGTAATGTTGTTTTTATTAAAAAGTAACACCGAACAACCAGTCTACACTACGCTACTACTGGGAATTTCATGTTAGAAACGCCCTGCAATACTTAATACGCAAAAATACCCAAACTCAAACTGAGGACCTTTTGCTCAGCTGTTACGCTTGCAATTTCTAAACCATCGGTCAGTCGATTGAGACCAGATTGATTTGTAAAACAGAAATATACATAAAGTTGACAACTTATATTTATAGTGAAAACTCCAATAAATCATTAAGAACATAAGCCATACCACTAAAAATCTCCAATCCGATACAACGTAAAATCTGCAATAAATCATTAAAACCATAAGCCACACCAGAGCGCTTAAAAATGATTTTATTAAGCGATATTCTGCGGAAGACAGGATAAATTAAAACGTTGCCAATTCAACGCGAACTCGCGCCCGGAAGGCGTTGGGAGACATTTACGACTGCCGTTTTATATTGTTCAACGCTACTCTAATATATCCAGCATATTGATAGATCCTAATGTAACAGCTTTACAAATGAATATAGCAAAGTATTTAAAAGGAATATGTTTTGCTTAACGACTTTCATCACATGTCAGTAAATGGAGTATAAATTCACATTCCAATAATTATCAGTAAAACATTCATTTAGAATAACCTCAAAGTACTGATTTGGCATATTACAATGTCTATAATATGTAATAATAGAAAGAAAAAAAAGAGTCGTAACGTAAATTTTTGTACTAAATTCATATAGTATATGTCTTTATTTAAAATATATGAGTATTCATTTTGCTCTCGATACTTTAGTCTCCGTGCGAATTTGAATAAGATTGGACGAAATCCCAACAGAGCCGTGATATAAGATGTACGACCTAGATACGGTAATAATGTGTTGCTCTTTACAATGTAGCTATGCTCCAAAGACTAACGCAAAATTTCAAGTCTAAGCACGTAGTCACAGATAGTTAGACAGTTCTCACATTTCTTCTGCAGCTGGAATAAGAAGAATTCATTCCTAACGGATTGGGTTATTTGAGTGGAACAGGAGCATATCTTAATATTTGTATATGTGAACTGATATTACATTTGATCCGGTCGTTTTTTACATATTTTTGTAAGTACTTTACTGTAGAACATAGATGTCAGTCTATCTTCAATCTTCGTCAATAGCGTTAAGAAGTAGATATTATTTGACGGCCGCAGTCACAACGCCTTTAAACAATATCCATTATCGGCTCAGGTAAATAACATACGTGAAAATGTTAACCGATTTTCTGATACAAAATACGATGTAATCGTTCAAGTGTCTATTACAAAAATTTCAATTAAAAGGTGCATAGCTTGTTTAAGGCAATCCTTTAACATTAATCTGACGTGGAATCTGTTAAAAGTGCAACAAGTCCGCCGGCGACTGATCAGATAAGCTCGGCTTTGTTCACCTGCGGACTTAGCCGTGTAGGCTTCCTATACAATGGCTTTGTCACCTTCGTACCTCGGTTATTATTGTGTAGAAACGTATTTAACTTTACAGACACATAACATAGCATCACGCCTGTATTTCCCCACTGGATAAACAGAAGAGTGTGGCACACTCCCTCGTTTCATCACTTACGTTATGTCCCACCATGGAATAGAGAGTGAGTCTATTACTTATTACTTTTACGTACCTATATACAGTTGTAAATCAAGCACGTCTGGCCCGCATGGATAAAGATATTTCACACGGCTGTTTTAACATTTTACAATAGGTATTCAACTGGCAGTGTTGTGTTTAATAATGTACGATATAAACAATTTATATGATCATAAATTTAATAATGTAAATACTAAATATAATGTTTAACATTTAAATTTAATGTCTGTCAACCCGCACTTACCGTGTAAGTCTATGACTTAACCCTTCTCATTCTGAGAAGAGACTCGTATCCCACATTGAAACTATAAAAGGGTTAATGTTAATAACGATGACTTAATTGTAAAATGTAAACACCGATTTTTACACCGTCAATGCTAAAATATGCGTTGATCTGAACATTAGTGTAAATTCTTCACTAAAATCTTTATACTTACTCGTACGTAGGCACCCATCCCCATTTTCGCAAATAATCGTTTCAGTTTTTATCTAATATTGTTGTTGGTCTCGTAATAAAGCTTAATTACTTATGTGAGTTTATAAAGTTGCACAACTGGGTATTCTATGTTTAGACGTACTTCTGTTTTAATTAACATAGTTTTTGGTTTAATTCCCGCATAAATGTTAGAAAGTTTTGCTTAACGTTTATACACATTTAGTGTAATAACAATATTTAATGTTTTCAGTTTATAAAATGTTATGTAAGCACTGATTACTGAATTTATTATTAAGCGCTATCATATAATTGACTGCTTCGTTGGTCGAGTGGTTGTAAGCGCGATTGCCGATTAGGAGGTCCCGGGTTCAAACACCGGTTCCGGTACTATTGGATTGTTCTAATTTAGAATTTCTAGTAATAGCTCTGAGTCTGGATACACCACGACATACGGCAACAGGCTCACCACCTAATCCGTAGAACTTAAACGTAGCTGGTTAAACGTGGGAACGTACTACACTCCTTTGCCTACCGACTTCCGAGATCACAGGCGTGATGTTACGATGTTACTCATGTTTGCTGAATCAGAACAGTCAAAAACGACAAAAACCGACTTGTATCTATGAAGAAGACAACAAATTTTTAAGGTTTTACCCACAAATATAGCTATGGCAAAGACCATAAAATATTCAACATGAGCGTTGCTCATTGCCTTAGCATTCCATTGTTATTCATATTTTGGCTTCCGTCCAACATGAACTGTTCCATTCCATTGCACAATCCTCACATATTCTATTTCACACAGCCTTCAAATACGGGGCCGTACTTATGCCATTTAAACCTATTCAGGGAGCGAAAAGTGTCAGCCAATGATCTGAATAGTAAAGACTTCAGAGTATTTCACAACCATCAATGTACATACATGTATGTGTAAACGTAGGATTCGACGCGCTAATAAAATCAACTAATTGTTTAACAGTCGATATTGTACTCAGTTGAAACAAGAACAATATATTTATATGAAATGTTTATGATAAAATTATTGCTTCATGTTTCGATATTTCTCACTGGTTTCCCATGAATAATCTACTAGGTACAATACGCTAACATTTCCTCGCCGTCGTAAAATTAACAAAGCCGCTTATTGCTGGCTTCCGCGAATTCGTGGGTTGCCGTGACTGACACTAAATACCGATGATACTAATTGTGTTAAACTGTTTATTCTTTCCTGTGTTCTCTAATTTTTTGAATACATTTTGTGATCGTAGAAATTGTTCAAAATCTGTTCCGTAAATAATCGACCGCTAAATGACACTGACTCTGGCGGTGGCACTCAAGGTATGTTAAATAACCTTTTTTTATTTTTTTATGTAGTCAGTTGTAATATGGCATTGGGTAAGCCTAGTCCGACTCCGTTTACATCAATGTTGGACATTTTTTCTTATATAACACATTCTGATCTCTATATACAGTTACCGCTACTTTATAGTTATGGTCAATACGTCCGAACCCAGAACCTTTCGATAGGCAGTCGCGCTTACAACCACTGGACCAACGAAATAGTCAATCCACATTATGTTAAGCAATTATTGAACTATATCATTAACTTTACAACCAAAACAAATGTTTTTTGGAATACAAGTAATATCTAAATAAACTTTCGACTTCTACATATTATTAAATCGTTCGCAAACGAGACACGTGTCACTATACTTACATGTGATTGCAAAATACCCGGCAACATTTAGCTTGTGAATGAGCCTTAAACAAGTTGTGACAGCAATTTTAATGAAAACAAAATATCTGAACCCGCCCTAATTCGAGGGCCGTCTCATTTGCGCGGGAATGAATAGAAAGGGAGGGAAATAACTCAGTCTTATTCATTTCGTAACTGAAGCCCACTCAAGATTAGCGCCTCAATTACAGCAAATGGAAACTCAAAAGGGACTGGAACTGAAAACTGAAGCGACAAACCGCAAGTCTTTCAGTAATTCTGTTCAGCTCTTTATAAAACCGCGTTGAAAATGTATTTTTGATAATATTTTTCATTCCAAATGGAAGAAAAAAATTCTAAATATAAAATCGTGTTCAAAACAAAATTCCGTTTCAGTATACCCTCCACTAACTCCTAAACCTCCACAAACTCCTCTGCTTACCCCTTCGGGGATTGCAGGCGTAATGTTACGTATTTATGTTGGTCCCAGTACTGTTTATAGAGCCAATCCATCCATCCATTCACCTTAAGCCATTGACAATTGAATCCGAACACAATTTCCGGATACAAATTAAAAATGCCAAACATGTTATTCTCTACATAAACGTAACAAAATCATACGAATTACAATAAAATATTCAGTACATAAATTTACATAGGCAACACTAGGCCAAATAGGAAATAGTATAGAACTCTTTGATAGTAAATTCCCATTTCGCATTAGACAATTGCAACGTCAATATAACAGCAAAAAAATCACAAGAGTTGCCTTGACTATTTGACTTTGAAAAACGGGTTTTCTTTGCGCCTATTTCAAAGACGACTACGTACAGCGTGCCAGGAATATATCAAAAGAATGTTCATTACACGTTCCGCACGCGGTAAAATCAGCGTACAGTGCCATTAAAAGCAATGGTCTTTTTCATCAATTGGAACGTGTTCCGTTTTTAAACAGGTAACCTACAAAAAAAGGAAACCAGAAAAAAAATGAAGTAACAAAAATGAACGTGTTCGTAACATTCGAAAACGCCTATAACAGCCGAAAGCGGTTAATGAAAAATAATGTCCATCAAACTTCCGGACGACAATGTTCTCTCTCGTTACAAAATATTGTAACAAACGAAATTAGCATCTGGAAACGGGTAACATACTCATCGGCGTTATGGGAGTACGTCATCACTTTTTATGACACCGGACCCGAACCACTTGTTACTCTATTTATCTACATTTACATACACTACATAAAAGATAAAACGCCTATTAAAATTAACAGCTTCCTTTCACAACGAAGTACATAAAGCAATACAATTTAAGGATGAAATTTAACGACCAAAATTTAAAATAAGAACAACCAAGTATCATCATCATCGTCATCATCAGCCTACTCCCGTCAACTGTTGGACATAGGCCATTGTTAATAATTTTGTATATAAGTACCTATACTGAATTAAAATCGTAAGCTGAGTAAAGAAGTACCTGCCTCTGACCTTTTTGCTAAACTTCTTTCAATAAATCTTCAAGTCGGGATTATTTATTAAGTTCCCTTAGAAAGCAGTAGTATGATCGTCAAGGAGTACCTATATGGCGGGAAAATTAGAAATTTTAGGGGGCAGTTATAAGCAATTTCTAAGAGGACCTACGAAAATAATGTCAAAAATAAAAATGCATAGATAATAACAGCATAAACTATGTAAAAGTTTAATCATATCCCGGCGTTGGATTTACGTAACGTTTTTTTGGATTACCATAAAATGCGCGGGAATTTTACGATTATGGACCTACAACTTTTTGAGTTATTATGCGCGCTATAGCAGACGGACTGGCTATAAAACCATGCTAGCAATATTAAAGTTTTATTTGACGAATGATGGTACTTGACACTCTTGAAATAGACAGTCGTAACACATTTAATGACCTTTCGTATTACGTGATTTCTTTTGTTATTCTTAGGTAATTTGTATATCAATTAGCCTTCACCTACGCCTTTTTGACCATAAATTAAAGATTAAGCAAGCAATCATTCTCTGTAAGAATAATACTTTTATAATTTTTTATTTGATATTATGAACTATTGTTTTTATTCTTTCTGAAATTGTAAATCAGTTCTACTCTCTTAAATATAAATTGGTATAGACAGAGGTTTTCGTGTCCATGATATTCGAAAATGCAGTAATAATATTTAATTAAAATCGACAATAATGTACCAATAGTATAGGACATATTAAAAGACTTACCTCATCATAAATGAAGTTATCGATCTCTTCGAGCGGTCGTCCGTAGAGCTTGGGCGGGAAGGGTTCGTACTTGCGCGGCAGGCGAGCGCCGTCCTCGACGCTGAGGCGGCGTCGCGGCATGAAGCCGAACTCGCGCACCAGCTGCGCCCCGCGCGAGCCCGCGCGCCTCGCGGACTCGCGCGTGAACGGCGTGACGGCGGCTCGCGGCTCCTCGGGGCGCACCACCGTCTCGCGGGCGAACGTGACGCCCGCCAGCGGGATCCGCAACTCCTCCCGCCGCGGCTTTTCGCACTCCACGTCCAACTCATCTCGGGACTGTGATGCGACCAGCGGCGCCGCGGCCTCCGGGTTGGTGGCCTCGAGTGTGCGCACGATCTCGCCGAGCAGCCGAGAGCCATCTATCTCCTCCCCGGGCGAGTGCAGCGGCGCCGGCGGCGGGAAAGACAGCCGCCGCTCGTCCTCCTCCATGCCGGCAGCTACGTCCGCCCGCGGCCCATGGCCCCGCCCCACACGCACTCGTACACACTATTTGCGGCCCGCTGACGCCATCTTCGGTTAATACTGCCACCTGCAAACGAAACTTTTGTCAGTACTCTCCATTAAAACGCTATAAATCCGCGCGTTGCTCATTAAAAGTCGCGACTGTAAATCTTCGTTTATTTACACGTTCCTATATCTGTTTTGTAAGCATATTCTAAGAAATTACCCATGAAACGAGTTGTAGTTTTTCACCGGTCTAGAAAATATTGTGCGCGTTTTAATTCACCAGCGACTACCTTTACATATTTTATTTAAACGCCCTTTTAATACTGCGCGAGCGGTTATCGTACCATTGTTTGGTCTATTATCGACTTTTTTGTATAAAACATTGAGGACAAAACGCATGTGACAACTATTTTATGCATACAATGAACAAAAATAATAAGAACTAGTAACAAATGACATATAAACACTCCTATATGAAAAGAGGCGAAGAAAGTGCAGAAAAACATCGCCGGCGGCTCGTAATACCAACATATGGAACCGAAGGTATTGAAGGCGTTTTCTCTTGTCATTTGTATGCCATTGTCCTAGTTTGACTCGTCGCTATGGCACCGTCGGAAGCGTTATGCAGTGAGAACTGTGTTCTACGTATTATTGAAGAATATGACAGAACAGTAGTGTCGGGTTTGAATTCCTAACGACATTTTATAATCTACTCATTTGTACATTTTTGGAAACACGTTTATTATCCATATAATAACTAATATTCTTAACAATAATTAGTGAATGGCAATATGTCAATCAGTCGTTTGTGGCTCAATTTATCAGATAAATAATGATTTTTCATAAATGTCACTAATTAACGTTACGTAAAAACGTAACATCACGCTGGTAATCCTCGAAGAGGGAAGCAGAGGAATGTAGGACACTCCCATGTTTCACCAGTTCCGTTTTAACCTTCCACAGTAATAAAAATCTTAGTAATTACCAGCTAAATTCAATGTAAATACAAGCATCGTGAACATAATTAGCATAGTATGATTAAAGTATACAATTGCAATAGGATAAGAAAATATATAGCGTAATACTGAGATATGAATAATGAGTGTACATTGGACGCTCAACTAAGAAAAAGAGATCCTCTTGAATAAAACACATCCAGCGCAAAGGCTCCCGCAGATAATAAACACTTACGTACTACGTTACGTAAGGATAACGTACGTACTAACGTTTCCGTGAATTTACGTATCTAAGGATATACTGTAAGTGATAAGGTTTTGATAAACGCGAAGCGTTATTACTACACGCGTCGTAGAGTAATCAGTGTGCTTGTAATGTTTTCATATACTACGTAGTAAAGGGGTTTCGTATTTCACAGCTTGTAATCTAGCAACGTTATTAATATTAATACATATATCATTTTTCCAGGTCCTTGACAGGGTAGGTAGCGATTGGCGAGTGCGGATATCACGATCAATATAGATCAGACATGCCTTTTCCACATTTATCAATCTCTAGCAATATTATGCGGATAATTGTAAAACACATTACTTCTTCTATACGTAATGTAACATAGACAAATCTAATGTAACATAGAAAAAATCAAATCATTGCCTGCATAAAGTATAATAAGATAAGCATACATAATCGTATTTATTTCATATACGGTTTCCTATAATTGTGTCGAATATTACTGTACTCATTAAAATGATAATTTAGTCTGTAGCCCGAGAGCTTAACAATATAAATTGAGCCACATACGCATCGAGCAAAGTATATCATGGATGTCTGATGTCAGGATATTTAAGATCGGTTATGTTTTATATTAATTAAAAGATAATTATTCTTATATAGACATAGTTTAACTGTGGTTCAAACGAATTTTAGTCATTATAGGACATCAAATGCAATTATCCATAACCGAGGTCACCTGCACCGATTTTATCCAATTTGTCGACCACTCGAGTAGAAGTACAAAATAACCAAAAAGGCCAAGTGAAAAAAGTACTGTCACATGAGATAGCCTTGGAGCAAAAGCTATGGATTTTACCATACCGTTCCACGTGTTTACACTCGGTTTACGAATGATATACCTATTCGTTTAACGACCAGTTTTTTTAACGACCAGTTTTTAATTTCTATGTAAGTTTAATGTTTTCTAAATTACTCTTGCACTACTGTTTTTATTTCCTTATATACTAACAGGAAAAAGAATCGAAAAATGGACATAAATAGTTGTACAAGAACACTACTTAATCCATGTTCAAATATCTTCCAGAAGGCTCGCTGGTGGGGAAATCGTTCTGTCAAGACAACCAATTACTAATATAATATTGTGTCGATAGATCATGTACGGGTTAGGAAAGAGAACCGAATGTCAAAAATTTCAGTCTAATGGATTTAAAAACAACCTTTGGTTAAGATATTTAGTCTACCAAAGAAAACAGGGCATTTCATGTTTTGCGCGGGTTGAATAAAGAATTCTTGTCGGGAGAATGTTCTCGAATAGATTTTATAGACATTTTTACTCGCAGTTATTTGTTTCGATTCGAAATACTGAGGCAAATAATATACGTGATAAAGTCGTTCTTCGTACCGATAACAAAATTTACAACGAATATTGTGACGTGTTTTTTGAAAATCGAATGATTAAAGTGCGTTAAAATATATAGGTATGCATTTTTACCCCCGACTTAATGGCGACAAACCGTATATTAATATTTTGTACGGATGCTCCCCATAGAAAAGTAGAAAGGATCTATACAATGTAAGATTCTATATAAGATTTCTTTTAGTAGGACGAGGCCAACAGGAAAATTGTTTTCATACTTATTTTGGAGGACAGTTAGGGAGAGATTCAATATGCCACATACGTTTTCCGAATGTTTATTACAATAGAAAAACGATCTTGCGGGCACCATATTTATTCAGTATTTCACTGAAATATTGTTGTTATAACTCTGCTTTATCAAGATAAGGGGATCGGTGTTGACGTAATTTATGTATCTTTTATAACTTTTATATCAAGTTTCGTCATTCAGGCAATACTCACAACCTTATTAATAACCGATCGAATAAAAGTCACTACTAAGAAATTGGTGATTTTGTTGCTGTATCTTTGTTCACTTCTATCATACTTTCTCTAGTAATGTTTACTCATAGGTCAATAATAACACTAGCACAATTTTGTGGGTATACCTAAACCATTATCAAGAAAGTACATTTTATAAACTGAAGTAAATTATACCACAATATGTATATGTATATGTCATAAAGATATTATACTCTGGTGTTTCAAAGTTCCTAAGCACCTCGTATTTTGACAAATGAAGGATTTCAGCAAATGTCATGCAGGTCCGCGGGTTATAGACTATTACACCGTCATAAAATTCAACATGGCGGCCTATTACGAACATAAAAGTGCTCCCAAAAAAATACATAAAAATATATTAAAAAATTGCGTTTGGTATTACAAAACCATATTAAGAAGCTTACTTACCCCGAAAAAATGTATGTAACTTTTAATTTTGTCGTTTATTATTTATAAAGGGACGTTTTTATGACAGTCTAGTAACATTATTCGGTATTTTTTCTTGTTTTAATCAGATTTAACGAGACTCGTTTAACGAGACAGGCGGTAAGAGGAGAGCTAGTAAAATACCACATGCCGGTCAAATCAAGTTGTAAAAAAATTGTTGTCAAAAAATGTAATATTAGAACATACTTATTAAAGGAATGCCCATCTCGACAATGACACAATCAAGAGTAATGACTCCTAACTTTAAAATAGAACATAGGTTAGTACCACTTGCACTACGACGCGGCACTCATTAAGCTAAGAGTGTAGTTCTACGCTTTTATTGTTCTAAATATGACATACTGGTGTCACTCGCGCAGTTATTTCTTACAGCACACTTACTAAGGAGTAAGATCTACATACACCTACTTAGTTTTGAAAATTATCCAAAGATTATATGACAATAGGCTCATCACCTATTCCATGGGACATAAACGTAACTGATGGAACGTGGGAGTGTACTACACTCCTCTGCCTATCTCTTCGGGGATTATAGACGTGATGTTACATATAATTAAAGCAAAAACGAAGATGCAAATACTTTTAATCCTTTACAATCAGTATAAGAAGTTTGACATAACTGAAACAGCATAAACACCTGTAAATACATATGACACTAGGCGACTACAAGCGACTTGCAAGTACTACTAAGTAGATCGTCAGGTGTAAATGTTTCAAATATTACAACTAAGGTGTTAAACCTTGGAAATAGTCAACGACCCTCTAGAGACAATACTACAACCATTTACTAAAGTGACACAATATTTCCCAAAGTGACAAAATAGGCGAAAAGCGCCACTGTAAACAAGAAATTAACCTTACATTTCCTGTTCCGCGGAAGTTTCGAGATAGAGAAACATTACGTGAAGCGCGAGTCACACCATCTATCATAAATGAAAGATTAGTTTTAGTTTATTTACATGTACTGTATTGTAGTGGTCTGCGCCGACTTCACCTGGGTTCAACAATTGTTTATCTTGAGGAACGTTAACTCGTGAATATTATAAGCTGTAGGTATACTATGTAAGAAGTCCAACTGAAGTAAAGTGCTTTTCAATTGGTAAAAGGAATTCTGAAATCGATGCAGTGATTGTGAAGATTACCTCTGCACGTACATATGTAAATCCAAATTCACAAGTAATAAGATACACAAGAGAATCACCATATTTGTATTAAAAAGAACGTTTTTCTATTCAGCCCACGTCTGACCAACTATGTTTGCGTCCCACCATGGGACAGGTGGTGAGACTATTGCCATATACCGGGCACAGATCCAGACTTCGAGCCACTACTAGAAGTCATGTTTCCTACTTCAAGTTATTAGGAACGCGTGTTTTTATTATTATTTAATATAACAAGAAACTCCTCTTAACGTACACAACCGAGTGTTCTCAAAAAGATGAATTATAAAAATATTGAAATGAGATCGATTTACCTGCCGGGGTTCTCATTGCAACGCAAACACATTACTCATATTTTGGTATTACGCTGATAAGCTATTTAAAATGTTAATAGCATTTTTTTTTAAATAAATGAATATTTTCGCGGACATACAATAGTGCTTCCGGGTAATGTGACTGTCCTGGTTTAAAAAATAACGTTTATTAGATGTCCTTGCCATAGGTTAGAAAAAATTAAAAGTATCGATTATTAGTAGGTATGCTCAATAACTTCTAACGTTTCTATTAGATGGTCTCTGTGCTCATTACCGCTTAAATGATATAATAGAAGACTATAATATATATATACGAGTATATAAATAACTTATCGAGATTGACGAAATACCTCGTTAAATTATCTTGAAAAATGTAGAGCAAAACCTCGGCTCACTATAATACGGCTTAAAATATTCCAGACCTGATTAATGAGGGTTCGCTTGGGAAAATTATGGCATCGCCGACAAAAGGAAAACAGGAAGACGTTAACGAAGTTGGAATAGTTTTATTCAGTGTCGAGGTACAGGGGAACTGGTATCGTTTCCCCGAAGCTTTTCACTCGGTGTTCGCTGTTACTACACAATTTGGCAGGGAACTCTAATTGTAAAATACTCGTCTAAGGATGTCACGATGTTCAAAGTTTAAGCTAGCATATATGTACATATGAACTCGCAATTTTAAAACTGTTGGATTTCGAATTAAAAGACTTCTAGTAGCTCTAAATGAATGTTTCCCGCAAAGCGTATTTTATATCAGAAAGATATTACTTGATGTTTTAAAATTAAACTGTCACATGTCATCATTATGATCGTCTTCTTAAATCTTTTTATTCTTTCACTCTAGGACAATATATCACATTGTTTTTATGTTTTATAGGTATGACCTATAAAACATAAAAATAATGTGCATCTTGCTAGCTAACAACAAAAAGTGTAAGTCGGCGGACATTTCATGCTTTAGAGAACATTACAGGAAACTCCAATGTATGTACATAGATCTCCCCATGATGTTTGCCTTCAGCGTTGCAATAATTGATATTTAATTCTTAAATTATTTATTAAGTCAAAGATGCGAAATTTGAGACGGCGACCGCTACAGAATATACAACATTAAACTCTGTGAACATTATTTGTAAATGAATAAAGGTAAGGCGATAGTGTTACATAAAATTAAACGCAGAAGGCAAATTGTATCTTGTACGTTTTATGTTACTTCTTTTATAATATACAATATATAAATGTAAAAATTTCAATCTAACACCAATTACAGTAACGCACTTCAATAAATTTTCCGCTATAAATAGATTCCCCATTCACCAGGCTGTAAGAAATTCGTTTAGGCCCACGGGAGACGGAATCTCATCGTATTTTATTCCACAAATTGTGCGCGCCACAGATTGTGAGAATATTAAAATTTTGTCTAACAACATACGCGAACAGAGATCCATTAGGCAATCAAAACGAACATTATCTATTGTTATTGCTTTTAAAATGATATTTTTATCAATTCTGTTTCTATGCAGAATCGAATTCAATTACAAGAATGTTTTAATTTGCACGATTACCTAATAGCAAGAAAAGATTGTGAAACAATGAAAGCTGTAATCATAGTTTTTATTTTCCAAAAAATCTCGGATAAATTGAGAGGTGAGCAATATAACCTTGTACAATATACGCTTGTAAACAAGCGTATATTGTACAAGGCTTTAAATAATTTGATCCGTCATTAGTGGCCAACGAAAAACATAGATGAAAGTTTGAAAACTAACGGCTTAATTGAAAAAAGCACACCTTAGTAAGAACACCAAGAAAAGAGGTGTTCATTACCGTAATATAATATAAGTCACGTACGTAAAATGAGGCAAATACAAATTCATGCAACACAGCATTTTATTCTTAAATACATATATGATAATTTCTGTTAACCTAAATGAAATTCTCAATTCAAATGAATATATATTTTAACGAAGTGATTATAATATATCAGATATATGTACATAATGAATGACGATAGGTGGATCAGATTTAGGTTTCTAAAGCGGAATAATAAACATTGAACTCTTATACAAGAAGCATACCGTGAGATATGAATAAAGAAACTGGATAACTCGACAACTCCAAATAAACCCGGCCTCTTAATACGACAGCGCGTACTTCATTCGGGCCCAGGGGAGATAAGATCTTCAAGTATTTACAATTCAAGTTTGGGACAATTTATTAGAGGATCCGAGGTATAAAAAGAAATATATAGATCAGTTTAAATGTTTCAAGATGTTATTTCGATAAGCTTGTGGTGATTCCCGAAATATTACATAATCATCATCACCATTAGGCAAGACTGTGGCCAAAAGCTAGCCTATTGAGTTTTAAAAATTGAAAAAAATAAATCCTAGGTAAAATATATTACGGTATGAAAATAACGTTATCACTAAATAATAATGAATTGATTACGATGTGTATATGTTTTTAAAGGCAGCATTTAGATGAACTCTTATTATTATTTATCAAACTGGTATATTCTAAGTGCCATGCATAATAATATGTCCAAAGAAATCAACAGAAACAATGCTTTGAAGAGGCTAATATCCAGCAGTGAACGTCTGTGGGCTGAAATAATGATGAACCTTCTTTCCTAAAAAGTATTATTCATTGTTCTTACCCGTATCTGGCGCATTATACCTTTGATTCTAGACTTTATAATTATAAAAGAGATTATAACATACTGAACTATATTTACTTATATATTTCATACTTTTTTGTAGTTTTATGATTGCCATGTAACTAATGTGACAACATTTATGAAAAAAGTAATTTTAAATCGTAGCTTAAGTAGTTTCTAATTCCACTTAATATAATTCAATAACATTAATTATGATAATTTTTTAAATTGTATAATTGAAGCTGTCAAAAGTAATAATCGTTTTATCGAAAACATTTAAATAGGACGTTACTATGTAGTTGAAGGAATATATATTTATTACTTATTAATATTAGGATTAAACTAATATTTCTTATGTTTTTTAAATTAAATTATTTTCATAAATTTTAACGTTTACAGAAAGCGCCAAAAATATTCGTTTCTAGCTTTTAACCATTTAAAACGCTACACATTCGTTGCGTGAGCTCAATAG
>DWME01002290.1:0-21373 GCA_018244795.1 Parelbella ahira ahira | reverse complement strand
CGCCTTTCGGAGATCGTCGGCCCACCGAACTGCCGGGCGTCCTATGCTACGTTTGCCGAGCCATTTTGTCTGCCATAGACCTCTCTAATAGCACGCCACTGGGCTCGATCTTCAGCTCTTCGCATCAATCCATCCAACCGCATCCAACCGCTGCGAATCACTTTGCCTATACTGTCACTCCAGCTAACGGGAGGGCCTCCACTTTCAATCTCTCAACCTTATCCTACTACCTACAACCAGTGTAAGTATCACATATCATTCATTGCTCCCGCATATTCAATAGGTATAAACCTCGAACTCTAAATCTTTTCTCTTTCCTGAGAATAGAACTGAGGAGGCCACTTCAATTAAGGTATGGGACAGAATTGGAAACCTGATATAATCATTTCGTTTGCGATAGTAGGCGGCTATTGTAGGCCACTTTGCGTAGGAGAGCTCTGTGCTGGGGTGGAGGGCATCTGCTCTAATTTCCTGTTTGATTTCACAACAACTTATTGCGGTGACCCTATTGACGAAGTAGCAACTTCGTAACGCGACGGTACTCAGCACAGAAGAACTCCTAATATAAAGGCATCAAGCGCAGCAATTACAAAAAATCTCTGCAGGGTAGACTCGTTACGCACGTTATAAAGAGGCTACACGTTATATGATTTTAAAAACTTTTGATAATTAATTTTTTAACAGTAACAGATCTAACAATAAACACAAATCTGCTTATTTTTTAACGATAATCAAAAACTCTTAAAAGTATCTTATATGATAACAGATGAGACGATTACTAGAATAGAAACACGTGTTCTGTTCCTGACTACGAGATGGACCAGGCTTTATATTCTTAGCCTAATATCAAGTAAACTCTGCCTTCCATGAGTAATGCCAGTAACAATACTCTATTCTGTTTACAATACTATGACAACAACAGGCAACATAGAATATAATTATATTTATTAACCATGGATAATTCCCACTGGCTTGGTAAAAGCTGAACGACAAGAAATCGTATCCCATCGGAGCTGTACGAGTTATTACTGATTGGAGCACAGAAGACTCTCCGCACCAATTAAAAAAGGTTAGTCGTCGCGTCGCCATGCAAACTCACGGGTCTGAGTTCACATCAACATTACTAGCCAAAGCGACGAGGCGTACCAAAAACGCGTTTACTAATGATGTCTCATATACAGTCATACGATTTTCCACTTCAGAAAAACCCACATCCTGTAGCATTTCCAATGCTTCTTTTGACACAATATCTCAACTAAAGCTATTCTTTAGAAATTTAACTACCCATCAGAAAGCATTCTCTAAGTTTTGTATTTTCAATAGGCCTTTTTTAAAATAAAAGGCCATTGAGCTTTACGTGAATGTTTCACTCCCTGCATTCATTAATCCGGAAACTTTTGTATCGTATAATAGAGTCCATTTTATGTCTAATATATGAGTAAATCATATTAACTCTATCACAATAATTAGGGCTATAATAAGCACTGAAAATATTTTATATACCTACATAATATGTACATATGTCACTTAAATTTAGATTCTTAACGACGCCTTTAGTATTGAATGTTTGTTATTCATAACTGAAATTTGTTTTGATTTTATATACATATGTATGTGCATCTTTAAGGTTACTTTCAAGCATACAAAATTAGCTCCTACGTATACCTACTAAAATAAGAAAGACTATTCTGAAACTTGCTTATATGGCCATTTAATGAGGCAACCTATTATTTATTAAACAATTCATTTAAATTTTAAAAAATTAAAAGTGAATTAGTAATTCATATATTGCATTCATTATTCCGGAGCCTATTGGCATAATATTTTGTATGAAGATGTATTTGCTTTAGATATATTTTATTTCTCTAGAACCTAAACATTACTATTTTTTGTAATTACCATAACGTACAATTACATTTATATTGTGAATGAAAGTTTAAAACTAAACTCTATCCTAATATTTTTTTGGACTTTGTGTTTTCTTTGTTTGACGATAAAGTCTATTTTTTGCTTTTTTTGTTTTTTTTTTAACCTAAGTATTATATAAAAAACATCCAGATTAACGACGCTCATAGCACACGTCATAGACACCAATTTCCTAATACCTAAAACAACTTCAGAGTGCCAATAAGTAAGATGTTAACAAGCGATCTTAATTACGAACTAGCGCGCCATTGTTAAGTTCCGAATTTTTTTATTTTTTATTTCTATAGTAATTACAAGACCGAGTAACTACTACAATTTTTCAAAAATGGCGATCAGAGACAATTACGTAATACATCTAAGAAAATTCATAAAGTGTTTTCGTGACTCAAGTTTCTATAAAAGGCCGATGTGAATTCTTAATACCCTGTATTCACTGTTCCGGAACCTTTTGTGATAGAAAAAATTATATAGAAAATTTTAGTAACATGTCGACTAGAAAGCACGGTTATTTATAATACATATGTAGTTATTAATCGAAAAATGCTTAAAGTATCTTATTATTTATTGTCTTATATTTATGATTATATGTAATTATTTTTTTGTAATTTTTAATTTTTATGTAATTTTTTTTCATTCAATTTAATTTATGTGATTTTATTATTTTTTCTTTTTTTGTAATTTTAAATTTTCGTGTAGTTTTTAATTTAATTCAATTTAATTTAATAACTGGTAAAATATAATACTAACATAGGCTAAGTTACACTAACTTACTGATATGAGAATAATGTCTTGAAATAAATAATAATAATTATTATTATTTTTATAATTTAACGTAAGTCTTATATCAACGAGATAGACATAAACTTTTTTGCTCGACACCAAATTGATGAATTCGCTATGAAATTTTTATCGTGATTGGTACTTATTTCAAGTGTAAATAAATAGAAAAAGCAAACTCGCTTCTTCGACCAATGAACATCATCCTGCCTAAAACTATAACCCGCAGGCAATCTAATTCATAATCTATTCTGGCTTCTTGTACTCCCACGCACCTTCTAAGAAAATCTCTCCAGAAATCATTGCTCTCGAAACGCGAACCCGCAATGCATAGTGAGACGTTTCAAGCTACATAACTGGTGCAGTGGATATACCGCGATTAAAAAGGTATACACTATTAAGTGACCTTGGCGACTAAATTTAATTAAAAAAGAGCCACATTACTTACTAACAAGCTTAAAATCCAAACCTTTAATTGAAGATGAGGTTGGTCACTTTAAGTCAACTTCATTGTTGATTCGAGCCCAATCATATTATATTAATAGAACTCTTTACAGCCATTAATAAGTACGACAAAGTCAAAACAGCGTAGCGAATAATAGAATCTTTCCCATCCGACTTGTATGCAGCCCCAATCAAATCCAACAATTCACAGCGTGTGAGGATTGGCCTTATCTTAAAGTATGTAGTTCCAAAGCTGCTTAAATAATCTTTATAAAATGATTTCTAAAACGTACGCAAATGCAGCAGAACAGGCAAAAAAGGAGTATCAATGTTAAAATATTGATGACAGGACAGAGGCGAAGATAGCGATCATTTCACTAACAGACACAGAAAACAAGTTAATAGTACACTCGCGCAAGGAGTGGTCACGATCGCACTAGGATTGTATCCAAACCCTCGTGTACGTACAAATATAATCCCTTCAGACAAGATATACTAAACGCGTGATCCTGTTTCCGTGTTCAAATCCTAAAGTCATTATTTAAAACAGCCAAAGACTGAATGCAAAGTGCAACTAAAATGGCACTGCGCTACTGGTGGCTTGTTGTTGTTCATCTAACAGTGTGACAATGAAATAACGTTCATAGATGTCAGTCGAGAACACATCGCAATGAGACAGGTAAAGATCTCAACTCGATGATCGATTTAGCCGTTTCGTCGAGCAAGTTTCAGTATTTTATACCATAATACCTGTACGTTTACAAGGATATAAAAATAGATAACAATTTGAAAGAGTAAATTGTAATATCTAATAAATACAATCAGATTGGCAAAATTGTTTCCTATTAGATAATTTTAGCGCCCTAATGGGTAATGCTATATCTAAATTATAGAAATCTTCAAACTCATGTCATTTTGTCAAATGTAAATTATTAATTAACAGAATTACACTAACTGCAATCAAATCAATATTCCACACGAAGGAGCTTTCTTTTAATAACAAATAATAAAGGAGAAGAACTTACCGCTGGTACCGTAGATTTTACGCTGGCAAAATATTTATATAAAATGTAGAGCATTCGCCAGTGCGCTGACCTCAACTTTATTTCGTTTATTTTGAAAGCAATGCACAGTACTGTTTTCTTAGCCCACAAGTACATCTCTGATGTGGTCTACATGCCCTTTGTACTACCAAATAGTTTTTACAATACCTTTCCTATAATATAATCCCGTAGATTTATAGGTACCCACTGATTGAAAATTCAAGACTACCTATATTTTAAAAAATTTAAATGGTCTCATTCACAAATGTTAAAAATAATATAAAACATTTCCAATTCAATGACTTTAATTTCTGCTACTTGATGTCTCTAAAAACGTTCGGTTCCGTGAATAAAAATGTCACGTTTAAAAATGTTCTACGTGCAGGTTAAAATCTGTTAAATTCGATGAGTGAATAACAAAGCGATGTGAGCTGTCACTTTTGACAGCTATACACATGTTCTAGTTAAAGGAATGCAAAAATACCATTAACACTTTTCGTTACAACATTATTGTTCAGTACAGTCTCAGATGGTGAATCTATTAAATTGTACCTTTGACAGCCTAATTAGAAATTTCGAAACCTTTATATCATCCAAATAAGGTTTTATTGAGCTATAACTTCACATGTTTTTGTACATGTACATTTGTATGTACGTAAAGATTTAGTTAGAGCTGACGTATATTTATAACAGTAGTCTCGTTTATGTAATTTATACCATTTCCGGCATTGGACGTATAAAATCATTCCTATTTCTAAAATTAAAATTGTTTTTTAATTTTAACAAGCTGGATTCTGTAATTTCGGATGAGTTCTGTAACGTAACTGGAAATTACTTAAACATTGTGAATGAGACCTGACAATTCTAATAATGATCCTAATAATAATATGTATTTCTAATTAAATCCTATAAATAAAGACTATTATTTTTGTGTTTTTTTCTTTTATAAATTTTTATACATTTTTTTTATTTTGATTTTTTTCTTTGTATGATTTTTTAATTTTTTAATTCTTATGTTTTTTTTATTTATTTTTTTCTATTAATGGTAAAACGACACGTACTGTTTAATATTATTCTGACTATATTATTTTCAGGATATACATTGTATTACTTTAATATCAACTTATATATGTGTAGATATTATTAATGAATTACTTTACATATTTACAATGAACACCTAATTCACATACAACGCCTAAATCAGGTCGCTGTCAATGCACTGACTGACTACCTATAGGTATGTGGGTATAGATTTTGGTGATTTCCTACGGTATATCTAAATTTAGTCCACGCTCTTACAAATTGGGCTTTTCCCTTGGGTCTTTGAATGTTCAATAATTATTAATTTCTAATGCCTTCGCGGGAATTCTCAAATGAGATCAATTATATTTAAGTACGTGAGCAGGGAAGCACATAGTAGGTAAGACAATTCAATATAAATATTTTATTATTTGGATTGTCTTTTACTCGCCTACAGAACTCGGGTATATTTGTTATAAATTTAAGTACAGAATGTATACATTTTGGATATACTCAACTACAATAACCCAACACAATTACAAATTGCACTAATTACACGAAATGTGAAAAAAATATTGGTTATTCAAAAACCCAATGGTAGAAAACGTCCTGTGTTTTTTTGACTTACCTGCAAGCTATCTGAAGTCGTGTGATAAATTTGAAGTTGGAGAGTGTACAATTGTACATGCACGAAAAAATCTGCGAACAAAAGGAAACATTACATCTTTCGGTGAAATAAATAAAGCAGCGAGCTTTACAATTTTTTAATTAATTTATTATCAATGTAAATAATTAATGTAATATATATGGTTATCAATAGACAAGTTTTGTTAAAATAAAATACCTATAAAATATTTTTAAATATAATACTAAATCAAAAATTTGTAAAACTTATCTAAGGCTAAATTACCTGCAGAGCAGATGTAAGATCTCTTGGTTTTCCATCAAATCCTTTGGCTGCATTGTGGCTACGTTCACGACTGAAACAACGTATAAAACTTAATTTTGATAATAATGAAAATAAATAAAAAAATAAACGTGCATACTAATAAACTAATAAACCAATAAAAAATGCTTCGTATTGATTATCTAGGTAATTTCTATGGGCACCTAAGTTAAGTCGTTATTATGTAATCTACATCTAAAACTAACGATTAAATCCATTTTAAAAACTCAAATAATAATGTAAAATTTATAACATCTGCTTCAAACTTTGAAAATTTGTTTTATTTGACTCTATAAAATAAAACAAAATGGCCGACAAGTCTTGAAACAACAAATGATGGACGTTCAAACGCCGAGATATGTTCGAGCTCCAGTCGTATCTATTATCGATAAGTCCTACTGTTCGCATTATTACATAAATAAAATAAGAAAGTCCGCATTCAAAACGCAACATATGAAAATAAAATATTATACCGTACTAATATTTAATAAACGCTTGTTATTTTCCATTATGGCGAAAAACAAAATGGCCGCCCGATCTCGATACACCTACTCATTGCGGCGTCACGGCGCCGCGTCCTGCCCACGCCCGTCGCGAATCGATCGCCAATATAATGGATGGTTAATTTGTCCTGATCACCGTATGTATATTCAAATCACGAACGAAATAATCTTTGTTTAGTTGATGAATTCACAAATTGAAGTACAAATTCACTGGCAAAATATAAATTAACATTACTTATATGCAAAGCAAAAGCGCCGGCTATCGGATCACGGTGCAGCGGAAGGACTAAATCAAAGGGCATCTCCACGGCGATGCGCTGAAAGGACAATGCACATGCGCTGTATCGCGGCTGTATCGCGCAGTAATCGCAACCAACGCCCTGGAAACTTCGACTCCATTATATACTACCATTGGCTTTTACTCGAATATTTTTTGATTATTTCAATTCAAAAAACCTCAAAATTTAAGATTGGTTTTGAACGATCAAACATTTTCCTTTTTTTCCGTCCTAATTTCTATAACATAAAAATCTACCATTTTCCTTTTTTCAAATCGTTAACATTCTGTATCAATATCAATTAAGCTGCACTTCTTTAAAGTTACATCCAGATCGGATTATTGGCATTTTGAACCGGCTCACTAATTTCGTTTTAAAAACGCTAATCAATCTCAAAGAAACAGATACAAAAATATGGAAAATAGTGATGTAACGGTTATTAACAGAATACATTTACGACCATATTGTTATGTGTAAATCGTAGTAACATTAGTAAGTAATAATTTCTAACACTAAAGAAAAATATGTACCTATTTGTAGATATTGTATTGCAGGTACATTTCAAACACACAGACACGTTATTTCTATATACAAAATATTTTTTTAAAAATTATACAACATTGAACTTAAATAAATTAATATCAAAATAACCTATTAAAAAAATTAAATAATTATTCACATATCACCATGAATAGCAAATATCTATAGTTTGGAAAAATATACAAAAATGGACATAAAAACAGAACTGTAAATATAAATTGCAAAAGAAATAAAAAACATATCTGTAACAATAAATCTTTAGGTATGTTCACTTACCTATATCGTTTCCAGCCATTTATACGGTGCCACATGACACGTGTCCACAGCCAGAGTCAAGTTGAACTTCTTCCTAAAAAAAATAAACACGGCCTTCTATAAATACTTATCACTTTAGCCATTTACAATATAAAAAATACATTACAGAATGTCTTTACAACGAAAATTAAGAAAAATAATGAATTACTTTCTAGCCGGCCTTTAGCGTGGCTACCAATTTAGAACTGGCCGATTTTATGGACGCCACGCTATAGAAATGATGTCCTTACTGCGCATGCGCGACAAATATTCTAGAAGGTTCAGAGCGGAAAACCATCATTGGAACATGGCTGTGTAACTGCACACATACACACATCGACGGGCCAGTTTCCAATGACAACCACTGTGATACCACCCCTCACGTTTAAAACGGCGATGAAGGGTTGATGCTGCGTCATTGACGATTATTACACTAAATGCATGAGGATAAATGTTATCACTTGTTTAAATATTTAAAAATATGTTATTGACCAATATCATACTGATCGCATTTAATCTCTAAATAATCGAAAGTTGTGTCTAAGAGTAACGTATACGAAGCTACTAAGAAATGTATTCCTTTCATGCAATAGAAGTAGATAGGCCATACATATTCAGCTTGTACAAGTGCTAATTAAAGTCGTGCGACGTACTGATGCAATTCAATGAACAATTTACTGAATCAAACTTGTTATATGTCACGAAATGATCATGGTCTCTCTCAAGCTCTTTGCACAGAGCGTACTTTTCACTATGATGAATATACTTGTATATATTTTAAGTCGCACCTTTTAAAATGACTTGACAAAGAAAAATGAACAGGTAATCATAATAACGTATTGCACACATTTTAAGTTCAGTACGTCTACAGCGACTAAATTCCATTTTAAAGAACCTAAGTAGTAATATGAATTGAACAAAATTATAAAGAAATATCTCAAACTGCTTAGATATGGACCAAGTACCTATGTACATACGAGTATGTCCACACATTTGAAGCTCTAACGGTTTTTATAGGTGCAATTGAATAGATTACCCCTAAAAAGTGTTGACCCAAAGCAATTATTAAAACCAATTCTCAGTGGGAAACAAGAGGGCTCTCAATTATACGAGTACATATCCAATCAATATTTTCCAAATGTCAATTTTATATAACAAGTTGGGTCAAATTGATTTTAACAGTACGTTTAAAAATGAGACTAAGTATAGCAAGTTTTACGGAGGCAAAACTGTTACGAAGCAAGTAAAATGACAAAGGCAAATATTAATTTATTGATATTGTAAATCCAATCGATGTTCTAATTCATGAACCAATCAAAATTGGACGTAAGAAGTGGCGTCACTGGGCTATGTATTCGAAGACGACGCAATGTCTGGTATCGATCGTATTCCTGGCGCCGGTACACATATATATTATTATACCTACATGTATTAAATTGCTCGTCTGGAACCGGACAGATAACAAATAGACTCTGTCTGGTTTCATTAGATTGAATAGTCCTTTGATTTTAATTGAGGTACGCAACGTTTTGTTACTGTACAGTTGATATTCGAATATTAAACTCTCTAAATAATGTCTAAGGTAAGATAAGTTAAAACAAGTCTGACTTGAGAATTAATTAAATATTGAATCGTCCGTAAGTACTGAATCATCGAAATATGTAATATGGTGTGATTAATGCAAAAGGAGCACGACAAGTGTAAAGATACATTTGGCAATGACTGCTTCCCCTAAAGGACCCGTCGGGATAGCGTCTTAATAATCTTTTCAAAAACTATTCAATAAACATGTCACATATAATTCTGTTACAAGCGGACTCCTAACCATTGTGCGGCTATATTGGCTGAAACCCTATCCAAACCCTAATTACATTTATACATGTATTTTTACATGATCATACAAGTAATTTTATAAATCATTTGTGTTCTCTTTAGCGTTTTATAAACTACTTATGAGATCTCCGGATGGAATATAAAAAGTCACCAGAGTAGCACTAAATTCTCTTTACAAACAAACAACAGATTTCAGAATATTTATGAAATTGCAAAATTATAGAATCCTAAACTTTTGTGATCATTGATTGGCTGCGTTCTTTAATTTACATACTGTTCATTTACTTTGAGCTTTGAAAATTTTCTTTGTTCGTTCCTATCGTTCATTTGTCGTTCATTCTCACCATAACTTATAAAACTTTGTAATCAAAGAAAATATTATTTGTACGTTTCTGTCATTAGTGAATATTTTATAACATCTAACTAAATTGAAAATTAAGGTTAAATGACTCATTCAAAAATGATTCTTTCATGTTTAACCTTAATCACGATTGTCCATGAACGACCTTTTGGAGAAAATTAATCTGAAGGCAAATAGTTTAAAAAGTATAAGAACCAATCCCGACTTATAGAGCAACATTTAGACAACGACGAACATTCCGAAGTCATGCAGAAACTAACCTGCATGCTCCTGAAAGTCTTCTTTCTTTAAACCGCTGTCTTCATCCAATACTGTCCGGATTACAGGATACTAATACTATCATCACCAGCGGGCTTATCCGAAGGTTTTATGTCGGCGCTTGACGACATATCCGAAATCAACTCCAGCCAATCGCCAAATGTTCCATGTACTGTGATGGCTGGGATCTGTGACGCTCTCATATAATTAGTTAGACCTGAAGCCTCCGAAAGCTATTTCCCG
This sequence comes from Parelbella ahira ahira, assembly GCA_018244795.1. Taxonomy (NCBI): domain Eukaryota; kingdom Metazoa; phylum Arthropoda; class Insecta; order Lepidoptera; family Hesperiidae; genus Parelbella; species Parelbella ahira. The sequence continues at coordinate 10,907 of DWME01002290.1, read as the reverse complement.
GGGCTTGATGATATGTCCCAAATCAACTCCAGTAAATCGCCAATTGTTCTGCTGTGTGCATTGGGTACTTTCATATAGTCTATTCCATGTGCTTTCATTTAATTAGAGAGTGTAAACTATTTACATTGCGAGGCAAAATCCTTCATTAGGCTTAGGGTAGATCCAAACCCCTTGCCCCGCATACTAAGTACGCAGATAAATTTCCTTATACATATATAATAGGTATTTTTTCGTCGCAATAAAATGTGTTTTTGCCTTAAGTATTAGTTACAGTGTCTTTACACATATTCATAATTAGAATTTCGAGAAATTACAGACAGATTTGAATGACCGTATATCAGTAAGTCATAATGTAACTTGTACGTACTAACCCATCCCTACTTTACAAGCGCTCTAGAGACCTTTTTGCTTCCAATCCAAAAATCCCTTTCAGACGTCACTATCCCTAATATTGTTGGTCATTCTACACAGGATGTCACGACACAATGATTTCTTAACAAATTCACTTCAAGGATTTCATTTGGTTCCTCGTGAAGACATGAAGTTATTGCCATCAAGAACATGGCGCAGGCTTATTATTTCAAATTTCCAACCTATGTAAAGTTTCGTCAAAATCGACGTTGATCTATTCGCTTAAGACAATATATACAGATAATAAAATATATTATTATTATATATCTAAAACGACGACTCAAACTACAAATTGTATAATTTTCAAAACGTTTCGTTACTATAAACGTTTTTTTTTTTATCGAAAACGATATGTACAAAGTTTTGACCCATAGTTAAGATTGTTGACACACTTATTCAAGATATATTTTGCTTTAAAATTTATTATGAGTGATTAGTTACTTAATAAGTTAACGACACACTTGTAAATCTTGGAAGGGGTAGGCAGAGGAGCGTAGCACACTCCCACGTTATGTTTACATCCCATGAAATATATAGTGAGCCTCTTGCCATGCCCCGGACACATATCCAGAATTTGACTCACTAATAAAGATTTTTAATTACAAAAAGCCAACAATACCCAACCGGGGATTTGAACCAACCTCCTGATCCGCAGTCACCCTTGCAACCACTCGTCCAACGACACAGTCATTAGTTACTGAATATTTCGGAAATATCTGCCAATTAAATATGATTTATTGATATACTCAAATAAATTTTATCGAATTATCCCTTAATGATTATTAATAAATAACAGTAATTACACATCGATTGTCACAAACACCGAGACAGAAACTAGATCTAAAAGCACATATTCCTTCCAAGGACATATGTCACTATATGCCAAAGGCATATGCCATTATACGCTCAAGGTGTATGCCATTGGAATAATCGGTATATTATTTTAAAACAAATCTCACACAAAGATGATGATTATCCTTTACGTGAATGATTAGATTATGTCAGATGAGAAAATTATTCTAATGGTATTTAAGGGGTATATCGAAGCCATTCAAACAGTGGAGTTGGGAGAAGATTGAGATAAAGCGAGGGAGTTCGACTCGGGGGTGTATACACGCTTTTCATAATCGCCGGTAGCTGATAGTTCAGTATCAAGCGGTAACGATAGAGCAAAAATCGATACAGGACAATCCATCGTACAATGAAATTAATTGACACATTACAACGCAAATTGTAATAGCATTTGAAACTGAATCGAAATACAACCCGGAGCCTCATACGGTAATACATATACTCGTGAAAGAAAGCATCGTATCCAAACATATTTATCAAAGGAAACGTCCAGGTAATCTTGATAAAAGTAGGATCTCGATTCCAAATTGCAGAAGACAGCGGCGTAAAGAATCGTAAAGTGACAGGATAACGTGTTTCAGTACGATAAGTCGTCACGAAGTATCCACCTTGGCACCGCTGAAGTAAATGGTTCGTTAATGGTAAAGCCATTATGAGTAACAATGCTCAAGAAAGATTATCTTCAAATATATGATTGCTTGGTTACTTACAGATAATAAAGTCAAAGGTGAACACTGTCCACGTCACAACTCCACGGCAAGATTAAATTAACTAGTTATCAGACCCTCCCTATCTCTACTCGAAGGTACTGTAATGGCGTCATCGAATAATAAGCTATTGATCGGAGGGCGACATGCGCGTATCTGCGCAGATGTTTTGTTACACCATTCCGAGCTTTTCCACACAAAATAAATATGTATTCCAATTACTGATTTATAACAGCGTTTCACTATTTTTGGTTTAACACCGATCGGAAAACGTTGTAACAGTACTTTAATTAGCGTTATATATTATTCCCATTAATATTATTAACTTGTTGAATATACTACGAGATTTCAAATTAGTTTAACAGGAACAGAACAAAGGGGGCGATTAACAGATATCACACGTGGCACGATTAGCGTAACGAAATGATAAGAAACGTCGCAATTGCAAGAAATGCAACGACGTTGGCAAAATTTATATCTAATTGTCAGTATCCCGCAGATGCGTACCTTCGGGAACGCATACAAAAATAACACTGAAGTTTACAGGACCCTGCTAGTTGCATCTATTGCACATGCGCGGATCATAATGTTGGTCATTATTGGAAGGAGGCTGGGATGCTGGGAGATTATTAATCAATACGTCTTATCGTATGTACTCAAAAGCAAGGGCTGCGTTGCAATTTTTTGACACGTACAAGTGTTTTACTCAGACTCATAACATCACGACTGTATTTACCCAAATTTGTAGGAAGAAGTATATAGAACACTCACATAATTCGCTAGTTTTGATATACGCCCTGCCATGAAACAGGGGGTGAGCCTTTTCATAAATACCGAACCTAAATCCAACCTCCGTGCTGCTAAAATTTCAAGTTAGAAAAACCCTACGTTGTTATTCTTTACCTGAAACGGATATCGAATCCATTATCTCTCAATTAGCAGTCGTGTTTGAAACAACTCGACCAATGAGCTAGTATACACATTATTATAAATATATGTCAATTATTTCTGACTGAAATAAATCGACCCAAAGTTATTTAAAATATTTCTATGATTATTAAAAAAACCATTGGTGCACGTATTTCTGCCAAAAAGTAATGACGTATTATTCAGTCAAATAACTAAGATCTTACATAATATGCCAATTGGAAAAATACCCAAATTATAAGAAAATAAACACATAGAGCACTGTTATTTAGAAATAAAAATACTTTTGCAGCCTACCTACCTACTAGTCCCAGTGGCGTAAATAGTATTTTATTATTAATATCTTACGGGTGTAATGTATAACATCACGTGAGTGATGGGACTGTACTACGCTCATCTGCTTACCTCTTCGGGAAAATAGAGGCTAGATAAAAATATAGAAATAAATATCTGCTAAAATTGCTTTTAAAGCCGAGGAAAGAGTGAGATAGGCCGATGACGTGACATGATATAGGTACCTAATATAATTGTTAGTACTTGTAGAATTACGATATTATTATGAGTGTGTCTTAAAATAATGTTCAGTCTATGACAAGAAATAAAGATAAAAAAAATATTATTTTTTTTATTAATTTTTTGATCACATAAAATTTCATGGTCGGAATTATTCGTCGCAATTGCACTTCGATGGGATTTTTTTTAATAAGTGTTGAACGAAGAAGTGGAACATCCGAATTGGAGACATACGGTAACCTGTCGCTAAAGCACACAAAATTAATACATTTTCAATTTATTAAGGCATGTTTACGAAGTAAGAAGTAAACTGTGTAACCGCAATGCAAAAATAACAATAAATATTTCATAGCAGTGCGCAGATCGATCGCTACTGAGAAAATTGCCAGCTGGGCGTAGACCAACATACTCAAGTCTATTTATATTCGCAAAAAAGTATTTGCAACACTCATGATGATGATGAAATTTATTGCTCATATTTACTGCATTGTATGTATGTTATTATTAAAAAATATTTATGTTTATATTTTGTATATATTCTATTTCACTTATGACTGCCGTATTGGCCTAGTGGTTAATGAATCTAAGTGCTTAGCAGGGCTAGATGGTTGTATGTTCCATTACCACTCCATACAAATATTTATGTGATGAGCACAAGTATTTGTTCTGTGTATATATTTATTTAATTAAATATTCTTTATTGCAACACCCATATATCTAGGTATATAACAAAAGGCGGACTTAATGCCTAATGGCATTCTCTACCAGTCCATATACGTGTATAAATACAATTACGCAAACGTTGACGGGTCCTCGAGGAACAATCGTTATCGCCACATGGTTTTCCCACACATTCTTTTGCCGAAATGGCCACTTCTAATTAAAAGCGATCTGGTTTTCAAGGTAATTATTACCTAAATCTACTAAATGTAGCATCTTGTTATTTCCCTATTATTTATCGTAAAATGGAGCTTCGCTATTATTAAATTATTGTTTTATTGTTACAAAATTTCATGTAACTCGATTCCACCATACTCGAGGAGCTCACCAGGTATGTTGTCTGTGCCGGTCGCCTTTTTGTTTTTCTGTTGCCGTATGCCGGCAGAAACCTCACCCAGAGTCAGTGGATCGTCCAATTGGTGTGCGATGGGGAGTGATGTCATAGCACTAATGTGCTGCATGTCTGCAGATCGATCGACATTAAGCAAGTTCTTGAAATGCTCCCTCCGTCGATTAAGAACATCTAACGTGTTAGTATGTAGCTCCGTGCCATCTTGTGACTTTATTGACACGTTGCTGCGGTATGTGCTACGGGACAAGCGCGGTTGCTACTTCCGATTGGATGCGGGCGAAGCATATTTTTGGGACACCTTTTCTAGTCCCCTCCCCGCTTGAGCGGGGAAAGCAGTGCCTCCCTAAATAGTGCTGCTTCGTCGTTCAGAGTGCTGCCGAATTCACGTTGTTAGCCCACTGCAACGCAGAAGCAAAGCCCAGTTGGTATCACAACTAAACCTCTCTACCTGTCCATCGCCATAGGTCTTTGTGTCACTCGGAGTCCAGAATTCGGAAACAGTCATTTGCGCAGGAGATATTTTGGTGCTCAAGTGTGTGCCCAGATACAGGAGCACCCTCTCGTCCTCGCCCCCTTTTTCCAATTGAACAGTGAGCTGTTACAATCAAAGGGAGGTTCGGATGCAGTGTCTGGCCGACGCTAACTGTCGCCCTCTAGCGCCGCCCTAGGCCGCCTACCAGGCCTTGCTGGCAGACCGAGTCTGCCATTACCGCTGCCACCGCGGTCTACCAGCATAATACCAGTGACGTACAACAATATTGCCAACACACAAGCACGAGGCACGCTGTGGAACCATCTACTGTACTACACTCGTTGCGACAGAACAAATGAAGCCAGCCGAAACGTTTCCAAAACAAAACAATAAACAAACACGTTACAGCTACGACTGAAACTTCGAAACCCCTGAAACTCGCACAACCCTCGGTCACGTTGAAAGCACTGAGCCCCAGCGAAGCCGTCTAACGGCGAGTTGGCAATTTGTTTGAGAAGTAAAATGTTACCTAAACAAATTTGCAAAGTAAACAACAGAAAATTGGGCAATGAAAAAGAATTGGAAAAACAGCAGAGAGTACATACGGGCGGGTGCCCTCGGTAACAGGGAGCCAATTACCAACAATTCCCTGAAGCCCTTGGAAGAAATTGGCACGTGACATAAAAAAATGATTGTGTAATTCCAGAGCTGGCACGCGGTAGAGTCTCACTAAGCGGACTGCTATTTCTACATCTTGTGTCTTACAATAGTATAACTCTGTATATTTAAATGATCCTCCCTCTCCTGGTAGATATCATCAACGCCAGCAGTAGTCAATCGCAAGAATGTTTCAAAGAACGTTCAGTATGTATGTCTACTAAACTGTATGTATACATAATAATGGTATGTACGGCTTATTTCAATTAATAAAGTTTCGAAAGTTAAACGAAACACCAATCAGCCTTTAAATAACTTTTGGTGTACATGGAGAATTTAAAATACATATAATTATTAATTAGTACGGTATGATAAAAGTCGTTTAAATCCACTATCGTTAAGCTTTGTGTTTATCGTTTGTCTTGGGTCATTCGCCAGCTGGTGGGATCTTGGTGTAAGCATACGATTACATCAGTTTCCACCGCGACCTTACTGCGAACGACGGGAGCTCGTAAGGAAAGACCTCGTACAGGTCCGAAACTGGTTTCGGGATTTGGGAAACGTTTTTCGGGAAATCCAGAAAAACGTACGTGAGATAGCCGGTAAATATATAATCATTAACATACGAGTAGGTATTTGGGAGCCAAGCATATTCATAATCAATAAAATTCATTAAGGGGCCTAAATTGATACATACCATTACTTATGTCCAGCTTTATTAATTAGTATTTAGGTACATTTAAACCAAATAAGTGATAATAACAATACCGCACAGCAAACGAAGCTAAGTTTATCAAACACAAGTCTACGAAATCGCTCTCGGCCAACATGGCACCCTAAAATCCGAATCTTTTTCACTTTGAGAACCGTCTCCAAAAGTAGGAGAAAATAAACATTGATGACGATATTAAGACATTTTCATTTGATGATGTACCTAGATATTTTACTAATCGTGAAGTATATGTATATTTATATCAGAATGCATACGTATTACAGTTCTAAAAATGCCTTTGAGTGAGAGAAAGAGTGAGCAGTGGCATTAGTCGAACAAGGGATGCCCCATCGTGAAGTGGCTACTATCGTGTCGTGACGTGATGAAGCTACTAATGCAATATGCACTAAAACTAAAGGTACCGAGAGACTGGCCGCGGCACACGCAGACCAGGTACGTACGTTGATGTACGGTGATGTACGTTGCACGTCAGCTCGTGACGACCGCTTCATCGTGTTAGAGATTTTAATAAATCGCTTCCTTACCGCTGTCGAGATCCGGCAGCAGCATCAAATCTCCAGGAATGTAAATGTTAGTGAGCGTACCGCCAGAAAACGTATGGCGGAAGGTTTATTAAGGAGCAAGAAGACCAGCCCATGGCCCACAGCGTCTCCCACAGCATAGAGCAGCTCGACTTCAATGTGCCCGCGGACATGCTAGCTGACCTCATGAACAATGGACAAGGGTTTTGTTTACGGATGAGTGCAGGATCGCTTTAAATGCACCTGATGGTCGACAACGTGTGTGGAGAAGGAAAGGTGAACGATATCTGGCGATTACTACCACTCCAACGGTGAATTTTGGTGAAGACTCTACAATGGTATGGGGTGGTGTTAGTTCTGGTGCACGTACAAAATTGGTCATCGTCAATGACGGTCTAACTGCAACACGATACGTCGAGGATATCCTCGGACAGCATATTGTACCCTTTGGAGGGGTTATTGGATATGACCAATACATTTTAATGCATGATAATGCACGTCCACACGTCGCTCATATCGTAAATGAGTACCTTCAAGAGTTTGGTATTTAAAAATTGCAGTGGCCAGCTCGCTGCCTCGACTTAAACCCAATAGAGTATATTTGGGATAAGCAAAAAACGACAATTAAAACAGCATCGAACCCACCACAATACCCTTAGCCAGCTTCGAGATGCTGCACCGACTGCCTGCAGCGCCTTATCGCAAGTGGACATCAACAATGTCATCCAAACCATGCCAGACAGAATGCAGGCGGTCATAAGGGCTAGAGGAGGAAACACGCGATATTAAAAAGTACAAGATGTTATCAAAGATCAAACAGTTTTTAATTACTAACGGTCAAAACTGCAATGTCTAATTTTATGCAAATGTGATTTTGCACTTAAACGTCATTATAAACTTAAAAAAACATTATTTATGAGTAAAAATGATTAAAGACGTTCATTGGATGAACAACGATCAAAATTGGCCTAAATTTCCAGTGTAAACGGAAAAAAACCGAAGTTATCACAAATTTTATACTTGGCCAAGGTTCCGTGCCGGTGAGTGTTAATAGGAGATAAGATAAATATCTTGTAGATAGGAAAGGAAGAGAAGAGGACGCTATGACGCTCGTTCGGGGGAAGATCTGTAATCTGCAGTGGACTAAGTCAATACAATGATGGTCGTTTAATACCCAGACGTAAATCAGTAATATGCAACATTTATAAATAAGAATAACATTCCATTAAACTGAAAGGAATGATGATAGTGAAGCTGATGTATTTAAATTCATATTAGATTATGTCCGTTCCATCTCAAACGGAATGTTCATAAAACTTTTATAATTCTTTGTAATTTATGATCTACGTAGCCGCCATCTGTGTTTTATTAATTGTTAGAAGTTTTGCTAATTTTATACTCACCTTAAGAACTCGCGCGGAAAAGTAAATTTTATCCGTCTAACTAGTTTAGCCATAAACACTTTTACATGATAATTTCTCATTTACTAACTTTTTATTTATTTTAAATGAACACTGTTACTTATTGTAAAACCATTGGTAAATATCACCCAACTTGTTTGTGATAGAATTTATGGCTAAACTAAAAACATAACACAAAATACCTTTGAAAATATACTTACGTACGAGTATATTATGTTTTAAGTGCTTTTATGATAACCTATTTTACCTTGCTAAGTTGAATGTTGAGAGGAAATGGCGCCATGCTGCACCTCTAGATTCTGAGGACGGCAGCTCAAAACGCACTTTACACCATAATTTCTGTATTAACATTCTGTATAATTAATTAACACTTTTCCACTTGTAAGCCGTGCAGTTAATTTTACCACAAATGATCTTACTTTCTAACATTTACCCACTGTTTAGTCAAATAACAGATATTGTTCGTGGATAATAAATGAGCCGTTATTTAGTACGAAAATATGGGATCGAAATAGTGATTCTACGGAATTATGGCGTAGCCCCGTGAGTGGGACGCGGAAACAGTGTAATGCAGCGTTTGGATTCTCACGCATGCGTATCGGAAGGAGACACCTGCCCAGCCCTTTGGGTTGGAGCGAGCAAAACTATTATAGTAAGTGTTACAAAATCAACATCTAAAAATATTCAAAATTCATTTGAAGTATTCATTTTATAGCTAAACAGTAACACCATGCTTAGCATGCAGCGTTCGGTAAACATATTAGACGTCAAATCATTTACAAAGTCTGTTGTTATTTACTGGTATATATACCTCATACAGGTCTATAACACAACAAGTTTACCACACGAACAAGTTTACTACACGTCCCATAAGTCACGTGTAAACACTCATTAGGCAACGCTTTCTTGTCACTACTAACACAAGAAATGGTAGGTACTCACCTAGAATCTACTTGGAATTATAATCCATATTTTACGAAAGGGAAGTCATAAATTAAAACAATAATCTTCCACATGCATCACCCAAGTACTCGTTGTTTAATTGCTTTGATATTGCAAACAGAAATATTTCTAACATATCTTTTATAATGTTAAATACCTTCTTCAATTTTGCATAGAATATAAGATCAGCTGGTCATCTCCCAGGGAAACGACTTAAGGTTATGAAATACTTTTATCCAAGGATTTTTTTATAAGACAAAATGATAGATCTCAATTCATATTTACAGGACAACGTGGACACTAACAATAAAATAAAATATTTAAAAAAAATGTCAAAACATGAGATATTTCTGCGTATTACCGAAACCCGGATTCGAACCAGGGACCCTCAGCTCATTACGGCTGATGCTCTACCAACTGAGCTACCTCGGCTGCGTCTGAATTTGTAAATTTTCAACAAAGTATGTAAAAAAAAGACATTATCTTATCATTTTCTTTTGGTTTAAAAGTTTATTTTTATTGTAAGTTTAAGGAAAACATAAGCAACGAATAAAACCACACATAAAGTTTGTGATAATACGAGTATAACGGTGAGAAATTAATTAACTAGCAAATTAAAATAATAAATTATGCCCACAAAAACATTAAAAATAATATAATTGAATGAAAAGTATAAAAATGTAACAAAAACATTTAAAATTATTTGTAAAAATCCTATCCGTGTTACACATCGTAGCAAAAATACATAAATCTAATGTGGGGTTATTAATATGATAGCTAACAACTTGTTTTTTTATAAACTTTAATAACTTCATATTATATGCAGAATCCGGGTAGCATGCCCGGTGTATGTCAATAGGCTCACTCCCTATTATTTTGGATGCATGGTACGACTGGTGAAAGAAAACCTTCAACGTATGTCATGGCCACAATCGGCATTTTTTAGACGTAAATAATATTGTAAATAACACGATAAATGCAGCTTAAGTTGAGTAGTAATGCGGTCGAACCTGATACGCATGTACGTACAAGCGTGGTCATTAAATACTAGTGGTATGTACATACACACCATCTTACTTTGTCGATATCCTGTTCCAATGTAACGCCGCGCCTGTATTTACGACCCTGCGGAGACTTCAGCAGTCACTTATCACCAGTTACAAAAACGTTCCATATAATTTATAGGCAGAAAAATTGTACTTAAAAGAAATTATCAACAAGCTTTCGTAGCAACGTGAACAATGCGTAGCAACATATCCGTTACTACAGCAGCGTTGTTATTAAATGTAACGTCACGCCTGTAATTCCCGAAGAGGTAGGCTGACGAGTGTAGGTAGTACACTCTCACGTTTCAGCAGTTACGTTTACGTCCCATGGAATAGGTGGTGAGCCTATTGCCATACGCCGGGCACAAATCTAGACTTCGAGTCACTACTACAAATTCTAAATTAGAAAAATCCAATAGTAGCCGAACCGGCATTTGAACCCAGGACCTTCCGATCGGCAGTCGCGCTTGCAACCACGCGACCAACGAGACAGTCGAAGTTATGAAACTTTTGAATATCATAATAATTATTTTACGAAAAATAATTGAAAATATGTAAGCTTTAACATAAAAATACGTGAAAAGCTTGTTGTCGTGGGAGCCTCCCCCTTTGAAGCGTACACGTGAACATAAT
>DWME01002289.1:0-21375 GCA_018244795.1 Parelbella ahira ahira | reverse complement strand
GGACCATGTTGTCCCGTACACGGGTTTTGTCGGTGATAATTTCTTGCTAATGCACGATAATGCCCGTCGTCACACAGCGCGTGCCACTTCTGTGTTTTTAGGTGAAGTCGGTATCTCGACAATGGACTGGCCAGCACTGAGTCCTGATTTGAACCCAATCGAGCACCTATGGAACAAGTTAAAAAGGCGAGGATGAGCCAGAGATCCGGCCCCTAAGAGCATCGATGCCTTAAGATCGGCTTTGGTAGCGGAGTGGGAGAGTCTCCCTCAAGATACTGTCAAAAAGCTGATAAGGTCTATGCGCAATCGACTCAGAGCTGTAATTAAGGCAAGAGGAGGTAAGACCAAGTATTGAATAAATTAAATTTCAATAAATAATGTTGTTATTTTTTTTTATTGATTTTTATTCCTAATACACCTACCCGCGATTCCTTCCCATTTTTTTTACTCCTCTCTGTAAAAGGCGCTAGCTTTTGATATACGCAATTGATTTTCGCAAATGTGGTATCATCTTAAAGCTGAAACTGTAACCTTTAAAATGATACCACAATTAAACACATTTGTAGATAACGTTCATTTTAAATAAGTTCGTAGCAAGTCACAAGCAAGTGATTCCATAGTTTTGCACGCGAGTATACGAGTAGATATAACATATTTTTAGAAATTAAACGTCGGATCGACAGTTTTATTTACACTTTCGTAAATTAGTGAGGGCGAGTGTGTGAATAACCGAACAAAGAGTAATCGCGAGTGCACTGTGATCACATTGTATTAACGTTTTACTAATTAGCCCGCGTTCTAAACATTATCAAACTGGGCAAACGTAACGAATAACAGAGTAACCGTCTAACACCTAACAGAGCTAATCCCGCACTGCCCGCCGACAGCTCACGAATAATAAAAAGGGGCCCTTCCAATGTTCTGCACCGGCGTATAGGGAGTTCCCCATCCACTCGTATCGTTGTTAGAAAGGGAGTTCCCCGTCCACTCGTATCGTTGTCTCTAACAATGTATTATATTTGCAGATAAATTCCAAAAATAGTAAGCTATTTAAGAATATCGCACATGTTTATCTTAATTTACAATCACATGGTGATTTATTGTGATTTAAAGATATTTTTTTTTATAAAATGATCCGAAATGAAGATTATATCGATCAGTGATCATCAAATAGAAAAGAGTATCTAACAGAGAAAATATAAGAGCGTGAGATTGGTGATGATGATGTGTAAACATGAAGAAATAATGTTTTCAAGTCAACGTGTAAATAATATAGGATAAATATTATTTATTTACACTTCAACAGCCAGATGATAAATGAGCTCTAATAAAAATGCTTATTGTATCTACTAATCAAGAGTCCATTGTAAGAATAAGATGAAAAAGAAAGGGTGAACGGGCAAACAGGCGATTATTGTAAAGCAGTCATGACAAAGGGTTCAAGCGTGGCTGGAACTCAATATCCGCCGCAATACAAGAAATGAATACTATTTCAATTAAATAACTTATAAATTACCTCGATGGATATAATAATTTACACAGCTTTTTAATAAACAATTAGTATAACTATAAAGAAGCTCTCCGGTGGGTATTTGTGAGTACATTTTGATTTTAGTAGTACCTTGATATAACATTCAAATAAAAACATTAAAATCTCGACTAATTCTGTTTTAAATGGTGCAGAATTATTAATTTTTTTAAAAATGAATAATTTCGTATCATATTATATTATTCCTGTTGTAAAATGCCAAGCAGAGGATTTTAGAATGTTCAACTGGCCTTTTAAAATCCATAATTTTAGTTATATTTTCGTTTGTGATAAGGTTAATTACAAAAAATCAATTGCCAAAATGTTTGCTTGAAATGGTTTAATTTTTTACTCGGCGGTCGAGAAGGAGAGGGCTACGGTAAGACATTAAATGTTGTTTTGATATTTCTTCAAATAAATAACGGTTATTTTTTTCACAAGTTACTATACGTACTTTTGATTTTAATTACTTTAAAAAATTTTGCATAGCAACCATGTCATTCTTAAGTGATAATGGTAGACATAGGACATCAAAGTTCAATAATACATCGTCTAAATCTAATTATTAGGTAATTAGTCATATTCCAAGATGGCTCAAACCAGCTGAGCGATGTAGAAGTTTGTATCAACAACCGGAAGTATGCGCAATTATCTTGAGAACAGCAGCCGATCGCGCCTAACCTGAAACCCGCCATTAATTTGCAAACTTGACAAGATCCGCTACAATCTCATACCGTAAATGACCGCTAACTAGCATATTTAAGTGATGTTATTATACATAACTGATACGTGCAAGTTGTGCTTAAGGTATAGCAACATGCTACATAACATAAAATAACATCATCACTATGCTTCCCCAAGAGCGAGGCAGAGGAATGTAGTACACATCCACGTGTCATTCGTTATGTTTTACATCCCATGGATAGGTGGTGAGCCTTTTGTGATACACCGGGCCAGACGCAGACTCTGAGCCTCTACTAGACATATTTATTAGAAAATCTAAGTTATAAAATTAAAGTCAGAAAATCCTTTAGTACCCGGCCTGGGATTCGAACCCAGGACCTTTCTATGAGTAGTCGCACTTTGCAGTAACTCGACCAACAAAGCAGACATAATTGTTAGCATTTGTGGAATTTGAGACAAGGCAGAGTCTGCTCCTTATAAAGAATGACATGAGAGTGACTCTCAAGGACTAATCAGTAAGTATATTTGTATATAAAAATTATCTTGTGAAATTAGTGATGAGTTGAAGTACCCGACCATATATAAAACAGCCGATTAATTAAGTGATATTAAACATAGGGTCACTTTGATCGTGGTATAGCGCAGTAAACCTAGGCTCACTTAAATTCCCTAACAGTGCAGCAACGTCTGCGGTGCTTAAGGCTCTATTCTGCGATCGTCACCTCGCAAGCCCAGCGTGGGGATTATAGACAAAAGCCCTATTTACTAGGGGAGTTATAAGACCAAAAAGAGACTGAAGGCTGCTGATGACTATGCGTCATGCGCGTTCACCACGTGTGTATAATTAATGATACCAATATTTGAATAATAATGACTTACAATTATTATGAATATTCATTATCACAAGATACTAGGTAGTTCTATTTCATTAAAAAATACATAAAACTTTAATGTGAAACTCACGTTGGCACAATTACCTCTAAGCATTTCATTTTATACGTAGTTCTTGAATAATAATTTTGATATTTATTTATAAAATGTATAACATCGCTACACAGGGATATAAAATGGAAGCAAAATATTTTACACACTTTTAAATATGAATTTGAAAACCGTGTTTTAAATTGTTTTTGCATATTTAGTATTTTTGGTAATAACTAACGCTTGGACATTGTGTTGAAGAGAAAAAGACCTTAATGGGGTAACAGTTTAATTGATAACCATTTTTGGGTCTTTCATGTAATACCAATTGTCTTACATCTTTAAGCATTACACTTACACAAAAAAATATTATGACTGAGTAAGACTTGGAACTCTTCAAGAAAGGAGCAAAGAGAGCTTTTCTTAATGCCGGTAACGGCTACTCAACGGGTGTTGCAAATGTTCATTAGCAATCACGTACACGTTGATCGCTTACCATCGCATCAAGTGGCCCGTAAGCCTGTTTGCCAAACTAAATATAAAAAAATTAAAACATTTACTATACCCGTAACTCCTCGTTTTATAAATCCGTGCTGTATAAAATAAATTTCAAACTTTTCATTGAATAATTGCTTTCAATTACAGTTACCCTTTCTGTGGGGAGGTCGATATTGATAAACAAAAAATAAAATGTAACATCCCTTTGCATTTGAATGCTCTCGTGCGTCTGTCTGTTACAATATTGCCATTCTTTTAATTGCTTTCGGTGGTTCGGCTAGAGTTGAAATAAATTCTTTTATGTTTTATAAGTATCTAAATTCTTTTTTGTTTTACAAGTACCAACCGACCAGCTGACTCACATGATGTCAAGTGGTACAGATAATTACATGCAGAGCCAAAAAATATGATTAGTCTTAGGTGAACATCAAGTGAAATTACGTCAGCAGCTCGAGGGACCATACTTTTGGAAATAATTTCCAAGAATTTAAACCTTTTTTATTTTTTAGGAATTGATCACTACGAGGTAATTCAAAAATGGGTAGTCCAGAAGTTATGTTCACTTTAATTTACAGCAAAAGCATATGGAATTACACTCGTCGCATAAACATGCACCGCGATGGAAGGTTATTGAAAGGTGGGTAGAGCCTATGACGTTTTTGGATATCAGCGTTTAACACTATTGATTGGTCACAATTACTTAAATTTTTCATAATACCTGTTTTATTATTTTTTTAATCAGTTTAACAAAAATGCTATTGTCGTTACAAAGAACAAGTACAATACATTTCTATTTTGAACTATTATTTGCAACTACTAAATATTATTAAATATATTTCCTCACTATACTCAGCTATACACGTGCTTATGTTTTCAGCAATAACCTTCTTGCTAATAAAATTCTAATAAAATTGTATGCTTCCGTCTTGTACATAGATGAGTTTGTTTCGCTCGTATTATGAATATTAAAGAATATTAAAAATAATGTTGCCATTTATTAATAAGGGCCATTTTCGTATTATTTTTACGCTCACAAAATGTAAAACGGATGTTATAAATAAAACTCGGACAGTAAAATAACGAATACCTCAAAATCTACTATTCTTCAAATCTACTGACAGATCAGCGTCAAGTACGAATCTTTTGTAAATATTTATGTTTAAATACACATTTGCATCTATGAATTGCGTTCAAAGGAGTTGAGTGAGCGAAGCGATTATAGATCTCTGGCTTTGGGATAACACAAACGATACGTTATGTTATATATGTTTGAGGTCAGTGCGATAAATAAGCTTATTTAGCGCTGTGTGCTTACAGCGCTTTCAGCCGAGCAAAGCTGAAAATACTTACACGTGATTCGAAGCTTTTCATATCATGCTTATCTGTTGGTCACGCTCTGATCTTGTTGGTTTAGTGGTTAGCGAAATTGACTGTTAAGATTGGAGTCGTGGATTCGCTTTTCACCCACCACTCCCTTTGGTGTTATGAGCATAAGTATTTGTTCTGTACCTGGGTATAAAATTAAGATATGTGCGTATAAGAATAATTCTACAGTCATCTGGTTACCCTTAGACACGTATTGTCTACTTTGTGATAAGACGGCCGAGTGCGGACATGACGCAACATGTTTGTATATTATCTGTTATTCTTATAATAAAATACACTGAAAATTCCGTCTGTATGTGTCTTGTAGATGCTTTCACTAGACGGTAAACACTATACTGGTAGATGGTTAAAGAATTTGTTATAGTTCGTAATGAGGACAGTACGAAATCCTACGAAACGCTGCTTAGAATACTTGTTTAAATCGACTTTTGAGAAGGATAGAAGGGGTGAAAGGTGAGCAACATCACAGGTAATAACTAGTCACGACGCAGTATAGAACAATGTCCTCCGGCTGCGCTCGTCTGTTCGTTTATGCGCTTTGATCTTAGACACTACAGAGAGCCCTCAGATACTGTCTTCAGAAATGCATAGGTAGATTCTTAAGGAAGATTTAGGTAAAATATTATTTGACGAAATTTTATAGGTTATGAACTCATCAACAGTGATAATGTGTATCATATTCCGTATGGGAAGAGATTGTTCATACGGACTAAGTCAGATAAAATCATACATCTGGAAATTTTCCATACCTTTATTTAATAACACACTCTAATGTTAAGAATCACTTAAGAGATTTTTATAAGTAAATGAGATGATTTCTGGAAAAACCATTTCATATTTCATCATCATCATAATTAAACTGTTTAATGTTTGATTTTTTGCCACGGTCTCCTCTCAGAATGAGTTAGATTAGCACCATAGTCTGCTACGCTGGCCAAGTGCGAGTTAACAGACTTCAAAAGCCTTGGAGAACATTATGAATAACTCTAATGTGTGCAGGTTCCTCGTCATATTTTTGTTTATCGTCGAAGCAGGTGCAATTTAATCTTAAACCGCACTCTTTTGGAAAGAGGTGTGTGCCAATTTTTGAAACTACCAGCTTCAGAGAGGGAGGCGGAAATCTAAGCGACTACGCGGTTATCGCTTATAAACTAATATTTAATTCCATTCGTTCAATTACTGCGTAGCATCACTTGTGCATTTCAAAACTGTTAAAAAATCTGCATGAAATTCTCTCCGCTTTTTCTATAATAAAATATGCATAGCGGCGGCCATCACTAAATTCTTGTAATCCTATAAAACGCTTTTGAAACCGGGTAGCATAAGTATGGAATTATAAAAAAAAACATTAATTCAGTATCCCATTGCAAAACGCTGAAAATTACTGTAAATACTCGTACATGAGATAAAGCGTAGCTGTAGTTCCCGCCAAATGGTTGTTACAATCTCGCAAAAGAAATGAGAAAATCTATTGCACAGTTTTATTAATGAAGTGCACTTTACGATTTCGTCTGCCAATTTATCATTATTTTTTAACCGATCTACAAAACATTAAAACATACAAGTACACGATTTGTATGAGATTTTTTTTAGCTATCTGGGTATTTATGCGATTTCGTTGTTCTAAAGAGCTTACTATAACTGCTTAGTCGTTCAAAATATTGTTTTTAGTATCCCATTGTAGGATGAGATCTTTGCGACCAGGACAATTTTACTCAATATGTAGCTGGCAAAACTCCACGGTGAGTTTTACATTCTGTTCCAAACGATACCCAATGTAATTTTTGCAACATAAATAGAAAATCTTTATTCGCAAAGGTATTTAAAAATTGTTACTTATTAAATTGATACTAATACTTGTAAGCTCGTTTAACTGATTATAATTTGTGCCGATTTGCAGTTTTTATGCAGCGTTTATCACTGAATAGAACTGAGCACTTAATGAAACGACGTATTAAAGAGTCTAGAAATCCCTCGCTCGACTAGCTGGTTAATTATTCAGCTGTATTTTTTTATTTTTAAATAATTTTCATTTTAGAAGTTAATCAAGAGGCCACTCAACGTTTTACATAGCTATTATGGAAATCATGACTACTATCTATCAGTATAACAACGTTTTATGGGGTGTAATCAGTTAAGCATCTGCTTGTTTCCCGACATTCTATAATAGTAATATCTAATATTAACATGTAAGTTATAAGAGGGAAAGCTTAACTTTCAAGATACCTGCGGCATACCTACCGAGCGGAGTTGCAATAACTTTGTAGACTAGAGAACAACTTTTGTGTCTTCTCACCGTAATACACATTTAGTCACTTTGGCACACAATGTAGATTACAATATGTTATCTACACACTCACCTAAGTGTTTATTAAACGTGTATATGTATTATGATTTTGTTCACTAACTGCCCCGTCGCGACGGCCGAGTGGTTGCAAGCGCTACTGCTGCTCGAAAGATCCTTGGTTTTATGCCCGGGTCGGGTATTTTTTCAATATAGAATCGGATTTTTCCAACGATTGAATTCCAACTTAGAATTTCTAATAGCGCCCCGGAGTATGGTATCTCCGGTATATCGTAATAAATGCTCACCCCCTAATCGAAGTTGTGACGTAGGATATACTTATTGAGAACGTACACTTTAAATGAGTTTTGCATTAATTTATACGTTAAGCTAGCAAGGTAAACACAAGTAAGTTATGTTTTCCTAATACAGGATACCTATTTTTTGGCGATATTTTACGTTTTATTGTTTTTTATTTCATGAAAATAATATAAGGTATTCCCCCACCTTTTTTTTCCGCACGCACCTAACGTAGCCGGCTATTATTTTAATTGTCTTTATCTTGAAAACAGACCCATGTCTAACAGTGGAGCGATAATGGGATTGATGGTGGTTAAATTACAGTGAGTTTTAGGATTTATTGAAAAGCAATTTGTAGTCTATTTTGTTCTTAATTTCAGGTGACATTATTTTTTTTATAAAATATGCCAGCATTCTATTCCAATATAGAAAATACGGAAGCTTCCTTGTCAACTCTAGTTATTGAATTGGCATCAACGAATCACTATAGTATGATGGTATTCAACGAGCTAACGGCACCAGGGTCGTTGGGATAATTTGCTTTTGTTTGTTTGTTTTTATTTTTATATCAACCTATTTATTAGTTATTATTCGGAGAGGACCGAGTGCCGAATATCTGTACTCTCACAAACCTGACGTGCTTCTTTTACATTCATTACTGTGTTAATACAGGCACGCCAGTTGCGGACACTTCTGGATCCCATATCAGTAAGTATCTGATCTAAGTACTTGGTCAACATAGGCGAGTTTATGTCTCTCTTGGCACTTTAATCCGCTCTGTACATTATATATTTGTACTATCATGCAGTGATTGGATGCGAAGAGCTGACGATCGAGCTCAGTGGCGTGCCATAAGAGAGGCCTATGTCCAGCAGTTGACGGGAGTAGGCTGTTCACGATGATGAATGACGATGATTATCATGCTTCCATATGCCGCTCTTTTATCGTGTTGAAACCATCAGAATACTTTTATTCTAGCCCTATGTCTAACAGTGGACTGTAACGAGCTGATGATAATGATGACAGTTGCAAAACTCGTGAATCGAAGATGCCAGAAACTGTTTGAATCATATGAATGCGCAAACAGAGCCTAAATGGTTAATATTTTTATTGGGTAAATCTCAATATTATGTTAACAAATAAAATGGTAGCGGAAAGTAAACAATTAAAATAAAACACTAATCCAGGTTTATATATATATACATATATAGATTCATTACGTCACTTGAAGAAGATTGTAAAAGTGCGACCTCGCCAGCATGCTCTGCATTCCGAGCACAATGATGTAGTATTTGGCAGGCCCCTTTCGATGTAATGTTAAATCAGAGTGCTTTCGGAACAAAACCAACGTCGCTAGTTCGTGAGAGGGGTTCTAACAAAATTCCCTGTTTCATAATAGTTTTAAAGTTAATTACTTACGAACGTTGAAATTGTGTTCGGTTACTGTGTCAGATTTCTGCCATCTGGATACCTAGTTTATTATAAGTACCTACATCATGTTAGCTCCCTTACAAGATAGGTACAGGTATTTAATTAACACATCACACACAATAATTTGGAAAGGACGAAATATCTGAACGTATTTCGTGATTTCATATATTACTTTAGGGTTTTAGTATAGGTATCATATAATAGAATAAGCTGTACGGCTCCAATACATTATACTGATGTTAACAACTGTAACACAGCAAACGGGATAAATTCAATTAGAATCATTTCAATAGCTCTTGCTCCGTGCACGCACAGACAGAGAGAAAAAACAAGAGCGTAAAAGTTGCTATTTTGACTTCTGTGCTCGACGTGAACACGTAAGCAAAATAACAAATAAAAAACGTTTACCGTTAGTATCGACATATGTAATTTGAGAAATTTTTACTTCGGAGTAATTTAATGCTGCTATTGTTTGATAATTCCAACCCTTAAGTTTTTAACTATTAATTTATTTTATTCAACAACTAAAAAACAAAACGTTACAAATAAATATATCGGGTAATTATTGTTATATAGTAATAGAACACAATCAATAAACTTTCAATAGACGTCACTCGATCGACGAGCGGCTCGAGGATCGCACTAATTGTAGATTTCATTTTATAAACTAGACATCTAAAGCACTAGAGTTTCGAATCAATTCACTAACAAATTACGTAAAGCCTCAAAGCTTCTGACTTCATACCGCTGCGTAGTTGTATACACACCTATAGATATGCACTCGAGCCCGTGTAAATGAGTGCAGCCTTCGCCAGTACAATGTAACTATGCATCCGCTGCGTTTATGTATGTATATCTGGCGCGTGTAAGATCAGGGACGACCACTGTCGCTCGATTATGCTCTCCTAGTACTTCACCCATGCGATCGCACTACTAAAGATGAAAAGCGAAAGAGAGCCTTATGTATAATATCGTACGATTGAAAGTCAATTAACGTATTTATGTTATAGTGTAAAATGATTGATTTCCTAACAATCACTCTAATATTTTAGTTTACGTGGAGTTAATATCAAGTTAAATGAATACAACGACGAATAGTGGAAGTGCGTTTCATTGCGTTGTCATATAAATCATGCAATCGTTGACGTTTTCACTTTACAGCACTGTATTATTAAATCAGTTTTGAGGATTTGCCAGAATATTCTGTTGCATTGTTTTAAGAAGTTAGGCTAATCAGTGAGCCATTTGGGTATTAAGTTAATTCCTTTAAAAGGATTCTTTGCTTCTCTTCAAATCCAGTTTGATTAAGGTTGTGATAAAAATATAGCAGATGTTTGTTGGTTTTGAAATAATCGTGAACAGAGACGCGCCGTCACCTTTGTGACGCGCTGGGCGAGAGGCGAGCAAAGCCGATTACAAACAGACTACTCGTACATTCCTCGTACAGAATATTTTCTCTTTATTGTTGAAAGAACCTACTAAGTTCAACATAATATTTAGAATGAAGGCTACGTGGACACGGTTTTCTTTATATACACCACTTTTATATCCATGCTTGCCTTTGGTTTGGTTGGGTGCCTTGCCTTTGGTTGGCGTTCTTTTAACATTTTTCGGCCAATCTGTGTGAAATTAAATTTAACTAAAGTTTCGTTCGTGCTTTTTCAAATCATAGTTAATGTTTTTGCAACTGCACTCTGAAGCCTTTTATCATTCCATTATTGGGAGCTTAGAATGAAAAGGGTTGAGGCCGTAATTTTTACAGTTTTTCCAAATGGGTTTGGCAGTCTTAGGTTGTTCCACTTTTAGCGCTGTAAAACGGCCCATTTTGTTTTATAAATACACATAGTTATGTAAACTTCAGAGATGTTTCCAAGCTTTTAATCCCAGATCACCGAAAATCTGTACCAGTTAATATTAGCGCAATGATCTAAACAAATAGACTTATTTAAATTATTAAAATAAATTTTGTAGTACCAACAAAAACAAATACCAAAAAACTAACCTACACTTTCAAAATCGTAAAAAACATGCTGAAATTATATATATTATTTTTATTTATATCCAGAAAACCAATACGCTAAATATATACATTTTATTATCACAGGTTAAAATGTTTATTTTTAACAGTAAAAGCAACGTATTTATCTACTAATTGTAAGAGCTGAAGATTAAAGTTTCTCGGAACTTTAAAAGCGACGTCGACACGGATACAACTATGATGGATTTCAAAACCAAATTGATTTCTAGGAAAATCTTTCGTGGTTTTATAACCTTCAAAATATTAGTATCTATTAAAAATTGGTTATTTATTCATTTGGAAGTGTGTGCACTTGATTATATGTAATATTCTTCAACAATATAATCTTTATTTGCATAAAAACTGGTGATGCAGAATGGTTGAATATCATATAGGTATTCATATATACGATACATTCTAGGAAGTCCAAAGATTTTTGTCAAAAGTGTATTTGGTGAAAATCTTTCATCCCTGTGTACCATTATCAACAAAGAGAAGAGCATTAACGTATTCTTTTTGATAAGCGGTTCATGATATTCTTATTTCTATAAAAATTAAATATTAACCACAACACAATATACCCACACAACAAAGTGGGATTAGAATAAGACCTAAAGAATACAATAAGTTTCTCCATGTTTGTGAAACTTGTATATGTGTCTTCATATAGGTATTATATTTTTCTTACGCATGAAAAATAACAAAACGTGTAGTGTGCTTTTAGTGAAAAGTTATTATTATTATGACTAGCCGTTATGTAAGTATGTACTTTATAAGGAAGGCAGAGAACGCCAAGTGTTAAATTTAAACTTTAAATATTAACTTGCATAATGTTTTTCAGACACCGGTTTCGGAGGCTTCTCTTTGTAATTATAATTCTAACTACTATGTCATCATCATCGTAATCTCATAATTATTTCGGCGAATATTCTGTTGCAATATAGAATAATGCGAGCCCTCACTCAAAATGAGAAGAAATACAGCTGACTTAGTAGGTACTTAGTCTCTGCCGACCCTGTAAAAATGGTAGCTTTCGCAAGCGTTAGAGAATTATGGAGAATTAAAGAACGTCTAGGGATCTCATGATATCTTTCTTCATCGTTTTTCACCCGATATGTATTCTTATGTGGACATTGGATAAATATACAAATGTATGTCCGATGTCTTGCAATGGACTGAGACAAGCTGATGATAATGATGACAATTTTAAAGTATTACAAGTATTAGTCACGGTATTACCAATAAAAATGCAACTGCACATATGACAATAAATATATGCATAGAGCGGAAGATCGAGCAGAAGACCTCGTAGGTTTTTCGATACACTGCAGAAGCGAAAGTCCCTACTATTAAAGTTTTATGCCAGTCTTTTTATTCGCGAGGCTTGGGGGTGACATAATTGCACCAAGCCCACAGTGACTTGCATGGTCATGAAACTTTTGTTATTCTGCTGTTAGACGCGGATCTCTTCTCAGAATAGGATGGGTTAAAGCCATAGTCCGTCACGCTGGCCAAATGTGAAATAACGGACTTCACGAGATTAGAGAACATTAAGGTGAACTCGTGCTCTGAGAAGTGTGAATGTTTTCTTTCAGCACGAGATATTGTAACGTAAAACGCACATGTTTTGTAAATCACTGTGAGGTGGGATTAAAAGTCAGATCTCCGATTACTTGAATGACCTCAGGAGCAGGATGTGGTCGAAATCATCCTGGCGCTGTAACGCTTCGGTAATATTCACGGCCAAGTGCGCGCATGGTTTCTACGCCACCATTTCTTAATACAAAGCTCAGTACAGTAAAAACAGCCCAAACAACAAAAACAGCATTCTAATGATTATTGGTGGCAGTCTGATGATGTTATACAAAGACACTGAATGAATGTAGCTCTGAGACTGGGAAGTAGGAACCTCCCGCTTGGTTTCCCATTAGTTGCAGAAAACATGGGTCCCTGGTCCGAAATGAGTTTTTATTATGATACTAGTATTTATTTTTTTACCATTGCTACTTCATAAATATTCTGTTTTAGTCAAACTTACAATCCTACAAATTTTACCAGCTCGATTTAATTTGTTTAAAGTATTAAGGGATCCCTGCCTATCAACGCCACGACATAATGACCATGATAATAAAATCTGCTATAAAACGTACGCGACTGTATGTTCTTGTTATGGTGAGTTTGATTTTTGTAACAGCTATATTGTTAATAAAAAAATCTATAAATGGAAGAATATCAGTAACTAAATGAAATAAAATTCAAATAACTCCTTTGGTTTTTACTCATTTAGAGTTATTTGTGTAAGTACAATTGCCTGCCGTTACAATTATAAATGAAATCGTTGGCTCGCCGACAAAATCACAAAAACTTTCGCTCTTGAGATAGTCGTAGATTTACTTTGTAATGCGCGAAGTTTTGTAATACGATGGCATTAAATGGGGTTGATTTGAAAAAGATATAAAGTGAAAAATGGGGAAAGAAATATTTATAAAACTTAATAGCATAATTAGTAGATTATAAAAATACAAATTGGGTGATATATCAACTGCTTATTACATTTATGAACTATAATTATTATTATTATTCTGAACTCGAGTCTGCCAACCCGCACTTCGCCAGTGTGGCAGACTTTAGCTTTAAATCTTTTAAATTCAAAAGAAGACCTGTGTCTGACGACGAACAAGGCACGAGAAAGGGTTTTGATTATAATATTATGAACTTATATTCAACTGAAACATAATACTATGTCATCAAATTGCAAAATGCACTAAAATCGAAGACCTGGACATTTGTACGCGAATAGATTATTTAGAACCAAGTACGCGAATAGATTATTTAGAACCAAGTGCACTTTAAATATGCTCTACAAATCAGATAGCTGTTTAGTGGGTGTAACTTTCGTCGCAGCGATCGGCCGCGCGGAGGGCCAAAGTTGCCACAGGTTAACCGAATTTTACTCCCGTTCCTATAGCGCGGAGATAGTTCAAATTCAATGTTAAAAGCTATGTAAGTGCTGCAGTAACCGACGCTTTGGCACTGGGCAAACTTTTTCCTCACTCGTGTAGCTACATGTGGAATTGGGAATGGAGTGATTTCAGAAATTTCAAAAATTTTAGAAATTCAAATTCAAATTCATATACATTATAAGGTATATACATACACTCAATGAAAGTCATGTTCGAAGCATCAGAAGCGAAGGTATACTATACTGTATAAACGGTATATTACATATAGTTGCAATGTTGATACCGTTATGTCAATGAAATCTATTGTTATTGTTATTAAACATATTTTGTTAGTGTTCATTAGAAACTACTTTTTTATTGCTGACAACCAGACATGATCTGATGGTAAATGATTGTCGTCGCCTATAGATATTTGTAACCCTGCGGCTTCTATCGAATATATCTATACATGTTCTTCTGGAACCGATTACCCTTGATGGGATCCCTCTCGAGGTTGTTCAGGAGTATGTATACTTTGGGAAAATTTTGCAGTTAGGTCGAAACATCTTCGAGAGGGAGACTTATAGAAGGGTACGGCTTGATTGGGTAGCATATACGAAAATTTGTCAAGTCGTTTCGTCAGAAATACCAAAAAGCTTGAAGATCAAAGTCTTCAACGAGTGCGTGCTACCTGTTATAACATATGGAGCCGAGACGTGGACACTGACGGTTCGACTGGTCCACCAATTTAAAGTCGTTCAGCGACCTATGGAGCGGGCTATGCTCGGCGTGTTTCGGAGGGATCGAATCCCAAACGAGACGATCCATCAGAGAACCAAAGTCATCGACATAGTCCAAAGGATTAGTAAGCTTAAGTGGCAGTAGGCTGGTCACATCTGTCGCATAACCGATAGCCACTGAAGTGGAGACCGCGATTTGGTAAAAGTAGCGTAGGACGCCCTCCAGCTAGAGTGACGAAATACGTAAAGTGGCAGGCAGCAGTTGGATGCGTAGAGCAAAAGATCGAGCTCAGTGCCACGCAATTGGAGAGGCCTATTACCAGCAGTAGACGATGACAGGCTGATAGTGTGTGTGTGTGTTTTATCGTTTTTTAACTCAAAATTCCCAATAATACATCGAAGTCTGGATTTGTGCCCGGTGTATGGCAATATACTTAACCCGTATTCCACGGTCAGACGTAGAAAATAACAGGAAAATCGTGGGAGTTTTTAAACTCCCATGCTTACCACTTCGGATAAATACAGACGTGATATAATAATTGAAATCGTTGCAAAAAGTTAGTTTGCTTAATAGAAATAATACAAGACTAATTGACAGATAAAACTAAGCAACTAGGTACTTAAGGTAGATGAGGTATTTCATGGACTAATATTTCCTGACCTCTGGGGATGTTAGGTCGCCCTCCTATCAGGTGGTTCGGCAACTTGAAGAAGACAGCAGGAAGCTACTGGATTTAGAAGGTCCAGTGCCGGAAGGAATGGTGCCAATTAGTGGAGGCCTATGTCCAGCAGTGGAAATCTAAAGAGTGCTGCTGAATCTTTTCTTCATATCTTCTCTTTCCATCCATTATTTTTTAGATTTTTCTTTGAAATGATATAAAATTTATTTTATCAAGAAATTTGGTTCGTTTTTTACTGACTACGATGCTTGTTTGGTTTAATATCGCATTATGCAGAAAAACTAGTCCAATTTTGTTGTGATGAACTAAATTACCCATCACTATTGCTTTGTCATTAAAAATACGTTTGTTATTTATCAAAAGTACTTATGTTAATTTATATAGTAACATTTTAGGGCCTAACTTTCAAAAAGCCGAAAGTATGTCACGCCTTTCAATAGTTTTTAATCTATACTTATAACACATTTGAATATATTTCGAAATCTAGTTTCATCACACGCCTAACAACATCAATGGGAAAAAGAACAGAAATATTGAGAGGCAGGACTCCAATAAATATAAAATGTAAAGTGCTTATTTACAGTATCAAAACGTCTAAAGCAGGTCTTGATTGCCATGAAACCTAATGGTTTATAAATTTAAACAAAATATTACAAATACTTAGTACGGCGAATGAAATTGTTGGTCGCCCGACGGAAACTGTTGTTACCCTAGAAGTGTAGTGTCGCAAACAAGGTTATATTAATATAATAAGAATAAGAGAAGCAGTTAACAAAAAAAACATATAATAAAACTTTGATGCCAGCAATGTTCAGTAAAATTCTACGTTTTTTATTTATTTTGCTTAATAATTGTTTATTTTACAATAGATAAACGGAATACGCAATGGCATTCTTTGCCCATTTTCTTCTATTAGTAAAGAGGGAAAAATTATGACTGGCGTCATGAATACAAAACAAAAAAAAGGAAAAAATACGTTACAAAGAGTAAGTATAGCATAAAATATACCCGTGTATACTATATTATTTTGTAATTATAAATCAAACAAGTAATTAAAAGCAATTCGGAGCAAACCGTGTAAGCAACTTTGCTTTCTATCACAGTAAAAAAATGGTTTATAAATTTTTGATGGCCTTAATATTCTTTGTTCAATAAATGAAACGTAGATAAAAAATAATTTAATATTCCTAATACAAATCCAAGTACAAAAATGTAAAAATATCTTCAATAACATGAAACAAAACATTTTGTATTAGGCTGGAACCCGTCGACCGCCGTCGGATCGCGAGAAATGAAATATCGCGTTTTTTCAAATACTTATTTGGTCATTAATTTTGCATCAACAATAAAATGAAATGATTAGGCAATAAACATATTTTTTTAATTAGACCTACGTTCTATAAAAAAATAATGAAGTAAGTATATTTGAAGACTACCCTAAATTTCGACGGAACTTCCTAGGACTGGCTTGAGCCTGTGCCAAATTGTACGGGCCATCGGGCAACGTGGTTGGAGTTTTTAAATAACTCTATTGTACCTTCCTTTTATTCAGTCTTCGTACAATATCACGTAATATAGTCTCCGGTGGACAGATTTTATGCTTTTAATAGCTTTCAATTTCAATTACTACAATTGCTTGTTTTTTGTGTTGTGTTATTCATTTTTTGTTTAATGTATGACGTACAATTTGGTTGTAGTCTTAAAAGGAAACTTTTACTAAGAAACGTGATTTTAATAAATTATTATTGAAAGTCGAACTAGTAAAATCCGTGAAAGTAAATATTAATTGTATTAATATTGTACTACAATATTAATATCTTTTCCTTCAATGTTATGCGGAAATATCGGATATAATTCAATCCCAATATGTATTATAAACGACAACGTGTTTATATTAACCGATGGTTGCTGTATAAAACGCATCTGCGCATCAATTAATTAGCGCAAAGATTTAAGCGCAAAGTCAAATGGCATATTTTTTATCCGCTTTGAATATCAATTTCATTAAAAGCCCCGTCATTATCACCTGAAGCGATCAGAACAATCGCATCAGGATATAATAATGAATTAAATTGTGAAGTAATAACATTATGCATTGTTCGAATTAAGTGTTAACCGCAGCCAGAATGACATTTAATTTTAAACTATCGACGGCTATGAGAAAAACTGATTTTCGTTGGGCCTGTGTGCGGTGGCTGGGTTAGGAGTATGGGTGCGTAGGCGGGCGTGCGTGGGGCGGCGGCGCCGCTGCGCTCCCCCCTCTCGTCGTCAAGCGCGTCACACGCCTGTAACGGACTTCTCTCTCGATTTCTGTCCGCCTGGTACTATTTGGCATTGACTCGACGAGATTATCCGACGATTTGTCGGCCAAATCGGTCGTGATTTTTATAACAGCATTAAATATGAATTTCATAAACTGTACAACTTGTTGTCTTGTTTCCTACTATTATGAGCTTTGTATCAAAATATCGCCTACAATGTCCTACTTTTCAAAATATGTAAGCAACTTTTTATCTCGATCGTCATAAGTTACTTATTTGATATGACCTGTTTTATTTATTTACCATATGTAATAAGTTAATTATCGCTCTGTCGTCGTTTGCCTGAAAGCAATATACGAAAGTTTAAAGCATATTTAAAAGCTTTTATTAGTTAAAACAGATAAGTATGTATAAACTTGTAGATCTATGTTATGCAAAATAAGTTGAACTAATGTTTTCATTTATTAATAATATTTTCAGATCAAATTATTAACCGGCGTCAACTACATATAAATAAAGAGAACTATTTTCAAATTGATAACCACACACAAGGTATAACAATATTGCGTACTTTGTTTATTGAATTAAATAAAAAAAGACGAATGAGATTCACACATTACTACGCAGGATGGAGATCTCATAATATTTTTACGTAACATCCGGGATTGCGCCTAAACGTAAGTTACAGTAGCTCCATACAATCGTTTATTTATATAAAATTTAAATCTACAAAAATACACTTGACATAATTTACACTTGAAAGTTTACGAACCGGGCATTATAAATTAAAATTCTATCCTCATTAGACCGCTCTCAATGACCATGAAGTGGTTACAATTGAAAGAGAGAGTTGGGACACCGAAACCCGCTTTCCCACATTCCAACGATAAAAGGGAAAACCGCGGTAACAGCGTTCCGGGACGAGAAGGACGGAGATAAGGAGCTGTGGTACGTGCGAGCGTATCGGAGATAGAAATGTAAGGGCGACTTACCTCCTCGACGGGCCTAGTAGCCTGGTAACTTGTTACAGGTCGCGTAATGTGCCCGAGGGGTACGAGTAGCGCAGCGGGCGAGTAGCTGCGACGGCACGTCGACGCGGACTGCAACTGCGATGCATTTCGCCAAGGGGGTGGTGCACAGTGTGCAAGCGAGACTGCAGCGTCCGCCCATTCGCCTCGTGCCTCACTTTCCCGCCCTACTGTTCTTGAAAACTTTCTACACTTAACAGGTGGTGCGATTTGTAATGATACACCTCAATTAGCACTCCATTATGTCTCGCTTGCTTTAATCCAAACTATTGTTCCTTGCAAGAAACTTACGGAGAAATGAGACATATTTGCAAGACAACGGCACTAATAACAAACGTAGAACCTATTTAAATAGTTTTTAAGGCATTATTTACTTAGAGTAATAAAAAAGACTGTTTTTCCGACCGGCTTGGTACCTAGGACTAAAACGAATTCGTCATTTCTGTTCAGCAAATCTGAAGCACGGCGCCGCCTCCAAGCGGTCGTCTAGGTGACCGCCCGTCACTGTCGCTCCACGTGTCTTAGTATCTTTTGTGATATTTCTTTACAAATAACATCCGTCTGATATGAAATTGTCTTATATGGGATAGTCGTAGGTGTATAGCAACAGTATTAGGGATTACGTATAGTAACCGTGTAGATATAAGGAACAATAATTATGTTGTTGATTATGATTTTCATTTGTTTTATATAATATACTCCTTTGTCCTTCTGGCTTTTTTATGTTTGTGAGCTTGTATGTGCAAATATTGCTGATTGTCTCTTGAAAAATTGTAAGTTTCATAAAAGTATTTTAGTAGTATATTTCGGAAATTGTGGTGCCAAACTCTTTTACATAGGCTAGCATTGAGGTAATGTCAAAGTATTGGAACAATATTAAGTACATATAAATATTGTGTAAGAAATAGCTTGAAGCCGTCTACACTGAAATTATTATATGAAAAGTGATCTACATTATTAGTATAAATAATACTAGTATCTAACATAAATTATATTTTTAACCCTCTCCTTCTTTCTGTTATAAAATGTAACTCATAATGTAGATAATTAATTAGCAGCTAAACTTGTGTAAGAACGAAAAGATTCATGAGCGCGTGTCATTTAAATTCACACTACGGAGTAAGGAGGCGAGAGCGCGATGGGTCTGTTAACCATTATTCGAAAACAAATACGAGGAAACAGTCCTCTCCCCTGCCATTCGTATTGCGAACAAAATACGGCTGAAACTTTTGATATAAGTATACTATATGTATTTGCAGCGAAGTGCAGAAACAAATAAGTTGTAATTTTACTTTCGCAGTTTACGGTCATTCATACCGGAGATTCCGTACTGGATTTTTTCTTTTAGTTACATATCTCTCTTGCCTGGGGAGGACTTCTTTGCGATAGTGCAGTGTGTTTTCAGTGAGATTATATTTTCAGTATCATTTCTAAGTTATTTTTCTCCGAGATCAATAACTTAATGAATGAGAATCTCGGCTGTACAGTGTACAGTTTGCATTGAAAGGTAGGTATTGTTAAGAAGAGAAATGTTTTTATCCGTGCACATAGTTTAAAGCATTTTCTTTAGAGGATAACTATTTTATAATGTTAGAAGGTGACAACAAAATGTGTGTTATGTATACAATGCATGAATTAAAAAGTTGAAAATTTCGTTTCTAAGTGTTTGGATAACATAGCTGAAATAAAACATTGCTGATACTTTTCTATTAATCTAGTTAGACTATTGCTTTTTATCTAATCCATAAATTGTTAAAATTTGTTATAGCATTTTGAATAATTAAAGTTGGAAAATGCGTTATCTGAAAATACATTTCTCCATGTATGGATGTGTGGGATATATTATAAGTTAGTAACTACGCACTTTAAAACGTAGTGATTGTCAGCGGTATTATTATATCTTCACGCTAGGTCCCTTATTGAGTAGGCACAGGGTACGAAATATATACCGTGCTTAACTTACGATGTATTTATTTCTTTACGTACATTGTATTACATAGTATGATGATTTTAAAACACAGTTAGAGGAAAATATTTGATAGGAAAACAATAGACACCTAGCAGGCTGAAGTATTGTATGGAAACTTGACAGCTACACACTAACGTAGTCCGCGTGCCACCTACAGAACAGTCGATGTAGTGAGTTGGTCGCGGTCCAAGTCCCTCGTATAGAGAGCACATTTTTGTTCAGCAGTTACAGTGTAAAAGTCTTTTAGCTAAGTTGGGTCTTAAACGCTATCTGTGTACGAAATGTTAAAATCTTAACCGGGGGCTACGATAACTGTAATTAGGGGTGTTTGTAAAAAAGTAAATGATGTACTTATACATATATTATCCTCTGTTCACGTATAGGTAATTATGTTTTTAAGTTATTAAACAAAATATAAGCGTGTTGAGCCTGATGGTAACTAGTATTGTCAGTGAGTCATTATAGTGATTTATTGACTTCAGCATTTGATATAATTTTTCCCTGCTATTCACCTTCGCTTAGAAATAATTCTGGATATAGTTGGGAATATGAACTAATTCTTTGAATTTATTGTATATGTTTATGCTTTTAAAGACACACTAATAATGGTCTAATATACTTTTAAAACAAAGCAGTGGTAGCCTAGTGGTTAAGAATTCAGCCTCTCATTCCGGGGGTCCTGGGTTCGAATCCATGACGCGCACCT
>DWME01002288.1:0-21376 GCA_018244795.1 Parelbella ahira ahira | reverse complement strand
TGCGCGCCATGGATTCGAACCCAGGACCCCCGGAATGAGAGGCTGAATTCTTAACCACTAGGCTACCACTGCTTATACGTCTTTATATACGTAACAGAGATAACATCACGCCTGTATTTCCCCGAAGAGGTACACAGAGGTGTGTACTACACAGGTTTCACCAGTTATGTTACACATAATATCTATGTACGTCTTACTATGGCACAGGTTGTGATCCTGTAGTTAGTGTAATAATAGTATTACCGTACATCGGAAAGAAATACTGACTCGCACCTGCGGCTAGAAATATAAATTAGAAAAGCCCCATAATACCCAACCCGTGGATCGAACCCAGAATCTGTCCCTCGGAAATCACGCTTGAGAGCACTCGACCAACGAGACAGGCATTTTACATACAAACACTGCATTACAGTCATTCGGCATAAGAAACTAAAAACTAAACATTATTGCAAAACTACGCGTACTGGAACCGTCAGTACCTTCGAAGTTAAACAAAGTCATATCTTATCTATCGACGTGTATCGATAGTTGACTCAACGATCTATAAATCGATGTCCTCCTGTCATTTCAAATGAAGAATGGAGGAAAAACTGAAATGGCGTTCCCATTAGGAAAATAACGAGCTCTGTCCGCGTCGGCGCCTGCTCGCACTGACGCGCACTTGGCAGATTTATTTATTCTGCTGTGATGTGTGCATCATATATTGTAGCATTTTCTACAACTACATGACTAACAATACAAATATCCCGCCTGTAGTCTCCAAAGGAGCGGGCAGAAAAGTGTAGTCGGATCTGCCAATTATGTTCTACGAGCCACCATGGAATAGAAGATGGGTCTGTTGCCTCACCCCGGACGCAATCGCCGTGTTACTACTAGGAATTTAGGGTTTTAAAAACCCATGAATACTTTGACAAAAACTTTAACAATACTTTAATAACAATTTTACAATACAATATTTTGCCATATTCTTATTGATCGCTCCATAGTTTTCGGAGTGGTATATTTATTCATAAGTATTTTATAAACGTAAACGCAACACACGCCTTTAATCCCCGAAGGGATAGGCAGAGGGGTGTGCCTGCTACACCCCCACGTTTCACCAATTACGTTTAAGTCCCATGGAATAGGTGGTGAGCCTAAAGCCATACAGCGGGCACTGATCCAGACTCCGAGTCTCTACTAGAATTTCTAAATTAGAAAACTCTAGTAGTACCCGACCCGGGATTTGAACCCAGGACCTCCCAATCGGCAGTCGCGCTTGCAACCGCTCGACCAACGCGAACGGGGCAGTCATAAGTATTTTATATTCACAGAAATAACAATTTTACCAAATGTTTCTTAACACAAAAACAGCCACAATATTATTCTAACTAGAATCAGTTCAACTGCTTCAGTGAAGCCAAAACGTAATTGACTATCCAGGCCTCAATAATTGTTATACTTACATACATATATTCGTCACAATGTCAGTGTCACTTAATCGCTCACGGACAACTTGAAGTCAACTCAACCGATATACTCCTCAACATTTGATTGATTATACACAAATGCAGTACACTTCGTTATTTTCTTGTACTTATACCAATCATGCTGTATTTCATGAACTATTATTAGCGGAAAGTCTATATAAAAGCGCGAGTGCCGAACGCAACACATAAAACACTCGTAAACGCGAGAACAGTCATATTTACTCACATATTTTCGCAATGTTATTATAACAACGCGCCGTACAAATTGAGTATGAAGCGAATAAAGACTTTAAGAAATTACTTAATAAACATTCTGGTAATATTGCTCGCTAAGATTGAGACACGTTTTAAATATTTCGTTACATAATCCGTACATCGCTTTGGATACTAATGTAATGATTAGACTTGCATAATCTTATCACTAGGCACCGTTCTTCAAATTATTCTATGTTACGGTATTTCTCCCATTTCTGTCGTAGTCCCTCACTCGCAGCGCGCGCAGCGGCAGCGCAGGCGCGGGCTAGAGGTGCGCGGCGGCGGCCGCGGCGCGGCGGCGCTACGTGGTGGACGTGGTGGCCGTGAGCGGCTCCGTGTCCGTGCGCCGCACGCCCGGCAGCAGCTTGCGCGCCAGCCGCGCGAACGTGCTGCGGAACTGCCGGCTCATGCTGCAGTACAGCACGAAGTTCACCGCCGAGCCCACCAGCGCCATCAGGTCCATCACTTCACCTACGAACACAGTTTGTACACTTAACGTTCGCTAGCGGTTAGGGACGACCGGACGTTCCGCCCTTGTCGGAGTATAACCGACAAACGACCGCAGGAATCAGATTAGATAACCTCAAAATGTAACAAAATATTCTGCGCAAAAAACTACATAACTTCAGTTAAAAGTATAAACTGAAAGCGTTAATACACGTTGCGTCAGAATTTACAACGAAATTTAATACGTGTTCACTGTGGCGGGAAGCACTACATCCGAACCTACCTCGGCTACTAAAACACGTTTCCAAGAAGAACGGCGAGTTCTGAAGTTAGGACCAGTGTATGGGTTGTTTAGAGTCGTGTGCTCAGCAACTTTGCATGAAGGGGCAGCGCGTGATATATCCTATAACAACTACAACCTATAACAACTATATATGTATCTCAAAATAAGTATTTAATATTACTGTTCAAGACATAAAATATAACGCTGATATCTCGCAAGTTTCGAAGAATCTCACTGAGTCTGATTTATCTAGCGATAATTATAATTAACAAATCAAATTTAGTCATGTTTAATGAAACCCGTTATCTCTAATGATTCTTATGAAAACGGAGATATTTCACAGAGGGCTCGCCAAGTTCACAATAAACAGCGACCGATTGAATTAGGACCATCGAACTTCGTTAACAGTCATTATCTGCGCCAACAAAAGGACACTCTATTTTCTTAACTTTTACAAGGTTCAATGCGAATAGAAAACCATTATTTACAATCAATATCAGGGTGCACAGAGAGCTCTGACAGCCTAATATTTCTATCCTTACAGACCTGCCGTGCTTCTCGTACGTTAATGGCTCAGCATTAACGCACACACGCACTAATCCATTTTCAGTTGAAGTGAACATTTTTAATCTGGTGCTGAAGCAACAAAAAATGCAGAACGCTCATATAGAGGACTGACAAACAATTATGCGATAGAACACACTACATGTTAGATTTTTATGCAAAGCAGAACTTTTCATGAGCAAGGACAGTCACACGCACACAAAATTTTCTAACATCATCTACGGCCACTGGACAGCCGCGGGGCGTCGTTTGTAATGTTATAAATTAGTCTTCTCTAAAAATACAATGTTTTTGTAACTTCATAACGCTTAATTTGTGTGATCAGACACCTATTTAAATATTAAGTTTTATATGTAGGTATACTTATCACTGAACATTTACATGTATGGTGTACGTTACAGTTAAGTTACTACCTTGAACGCGATCTACCTTGAGTACGATCTATGTTTATCAGATTTCGACGTCTTTTGGCATATTTTGTTACTATACGTTATTTGTGGTCAGCTGTGGTCTGGTCTGTAATTATATTAAATTTCCCTTCAAATCCATCAAACCGGTTCAACGTGAGACTTTCGCTAGTTTAATAGTAGTGAGACAAACATAATATATTAGGCGCATTTGTGAAGATTGCAGCAGTTTAGCAACAAATGGAACAGAAAATTCCTGCTAATCGGTAACTAGGGTAACGGGTACTCGTTGCAGATCACAGCAGTAGGTCGCTCCTGGCCGCCCGGCCGACGCGACGACCGACGCGGCGCGCACAAGGCCCGTGAACGACTACAACACAAGTAGCTACCTTTACCTGCGAGTGAGGGACACTTAGTACATCAATTATACTAAGATCTAAACTGTCATTTTACGTCGACTCAAACCCGCAAGGTGACGCGGCCGGCCTTGATCCTCATCCGCGTGACAAATTGCTCACGACATCTGCGCTGTTCCCTTAAAGGGGTCCATTAGCCATTAAACGTGCAAACTTCATAAACTAGGCAACAAATAAAACTTTTCAAGCGTAGCTTCAGTGCAAAACGAAGTACAATATTAGTTTAGTTTACACATCGCTTTTCTTTAAGAATAATGTCATATAAAGCAATCGTAATAAATAGGTATATATCAACATTTATTTTTTACCTCACGAGCCAGTAGGTACTTATCGTCTTCAACCACCTGAAATACAGTAAGTAGTTCGGCTCCATATATCGATTCTAGCGATCAAAAGATTCTAGAAGGTTCAGTATCTATCCACTGGCAAAATCAATTACTTTAGTTATTGTTATAGGACACTTTAGTGCGGGGTTTCGCAACGACAAGATTCATTGTAATAAAAAGATAAGCCTGTGTAGAGCTCGTTGCGCCGTGTCTTTTTCACTAGCGACACACTCTGAGGCGGTTATCGATAACAGTTATGTTATCCTTTTTCAGTAACTGGCTTCGTGGCGTCGACTAAAACTAATAATGATTTAGAATTATTATAAACACAATTCTAATAGTCTATTATATAAATGGCTACACTATTTTTTATTGTAATAGTAGCTGCAATTTTAAGTCTACGGCGAGGGCGAGAAGTGTGTTGCAGTCGTGTCACCGTTAGTGTATCAATGCATTAAACTGTCGGCTCGATCGATCTCTGATGTGCCAGGCGCAAAGGGTTCCAAACACCACTTTACAAGAACACAAGAGGCCGAGGACCGACTGATCGCGTCTTAGCCCAACCTGTCTAGGCACATATAAAGCCCTGGCCACCGTTGAGCACCAGCATGAGAAGTGCCCGGTGGTGGGTGGTTCTACCTACGACTTGTTTTTAGTCACAAAACTTTGGGCAGTCGTCATTTAAAGAGCCACCGCGTCTGAAATAAGATAGGGCAACGCGCAAAATATTTGCACTAACGAGTATGTACTCATTTTCATAATAATATTTTATCATTAATGCCATGCTGCATACGCATATAACTTAAGCAGCAGTAATTTGGCCTCAATGACTAAATTATAAAATTTCCAGAAGCCACTGAAACAGCACAATCGCTACGGACTGTCAACACTAACGTGCCCAGTCCCTATCGCCAACCCTACGTATGGTTAACGTGAACAGGTCTTCCTTTTCATGACATGCTCTAAATAAATATTGACCGATTGGTATATGGTCCGTTAGTGAGCGATTTTGATACAAGATAAATACGTACCTTCATTCATGAGTCCTTTTGAAAATGTTATATGGCATATGGCATGGTGCTAACTGCCTTGTTGTTCGAGTGGTTGAAAGCGCGATTGCTGATCGAGACGTCTTGAGTTTATATCCCAAGTCATGTATTATTTAATTTTTTAATTCAGATTTCGTAGTAGAAATTTCTAGTAGTGGCCTGGAGCCTGTATCTGTGCCCAGTGTACGGCAAAAGGCTCACCACCTATTCTATTTTAAGACGTAAACCTAACTGGCGAAACGTGGGAGTGTACTGACCTCCTTCGCCACGATGTTACGTTCAATTGGTACACTTACCCTAATATCTTTGAATCTATTCGGTCCATTATACAAAAATAAATAATTAAAGAGACAGTACTTAAACGTACAATATTTATATGTGTCAAACAATCTAATTAATAACCTAAGTAGCGCCATAGGCTTTCCTAAGCGCGGCGTAGTGTGCTTCCCGCGTGGCTCATACCTGCGCTTCATTAATACAATTTATAGCCATAAGGTTCGGCTATCGTCTCACTGGCTCGCCCCATCAGCCGAATAGTTTTAATTAGTTTTGTATGTGCTGAAAGCCTGCCGAGGGGGTGGTAAACACAGAAAGATATAAAATAGGTATCTGGCACCGCTCCCACGGCTGTGGCGAATATTAAACAATATGCCTTTGTTCTGAGTGCGTTTCTTTGCAACATCTTCATTGAAAAGAATAACCTACAACTAAAACTCGTAATGAAAAATTAAGCACACTAAATGAGCTATATTTTCTGTTAATCTAGAGTTGTAGGTTGTCGGAGACGCTTCAGAGTCCAATGTTATTGTAGTAGGTACAAGCAACTATTGAAAGTAGATTATTAATGCTGTGTTCTCTATGCATTACAACTGAATTATTCAAATAGCTATAGCCACAAAGAAAGATCCCGTTAACGTTAAATAGAAAAAATATTTTGTGCTATGAAACAAAAGTGAAGTAGGTACTTCAAATATTACTAAAATTGCCCAGCAGTACCCAGCAGTAGTGCAGTTTAGTATATAAATGTCGGTCGCGACGCCAGGGAGCCCTAAACAGTAATCGAACTACAGCGATGTTGTTATCGAAAGTTCAGAGCGACCCACTGCCATTGCGTTACTTTTGTGTTTGGTGCTTTTACATAAGTATTATTTTATTCCAACTACGTACGCATATTTACTCTGGCACTAAATGTAAAACTGAACTGCTTGTAACTGCTGCCGTGGTCCCAGGTTCCCAAAGAAACAACAGCCCACCCAAATACCGACGCATGTGACGTTTTAATCTACACATATAATTACATATATTGCAGATATGAGCGGTCTATTTTATCCGCTATTACTGTTCGCACATTTCTATTAGCTGCGCACAGTGCTGCCAGATACAGGTACCTATAGCGACCAGGTACATCCTCAATATCACAGCTCCAGTCCATAAAAAAAACATCGTAGTAACCCAAGACGGGCTCGTACGATCACGTAGCATATTTCTATCGCATATATTATTTTAAGCGCCTTCAACGACGTGTTCAAACTTGCAGCCTCATGGATCTTGTCGAATGCAATAAAAATATTTTAAAGTTACATGCGGTCTTACGGGTGGGTATTCTTTTAATCATACTTACAGCTAAATATTTCCATAGTAAACCGGAATATGGGATGCGATGGATTACACGAGGCATAAGAACATTATTAATTATAAAGAAATAAACTTGAACAAGCAAAATAAAATAAAATTAATCTGTTAAAAAGGCAATATAAAATGACTTCTTGAAGAATGGTAAAAATCTAGGTGTTTGTATTGGTGCTGCCTGTACCCAGCGGCTATGTACACCACGAGAGTAATCGAAACAGTCGCTCAACGAGACAACGCAGCCCGAGCTGCGAACCGATACTTTT
Source organism: Parelbella ahira ahira (assembly GCA_018244795.1). Lineage (NCBI taxonomy): Eukaryota > Metazoa > Arthropoda > Insecta > Lepidoptera > Hesperiidae > Parelbella > Parelbella ahira. The sequence goes on along the minus strand of DWME01002288.1, from coordinate 14,265 downwards.
GTGAACAATATGGAGACATGTTTGTGTTATTAAATTAACTTACAAAGTTACGACAAGCAGCTCCGGAGACGTGCCGCCGAGCACACGGCGCGTCCCCAACCATTCGGCGTCACGTCGCGTTCGCAGCTTGTGGATTCAGTTGCTCAACCAATCAGTAAGTTAACGAGAGCGCAACTCCGCTACTCAGTCGGCGAGCGCGGGACGCCCGGGCTAGTTTTTCAGACACGTCCTGCGACCGATCGACTAACTTACGAGTATTATCCGATTTGTGAACTTTAAATCGCCTATCTCGATTTTCCCGTGATAAATCCACCTAAACTTTAATAAAATGGCTTCATACATTTCGGATTTTCGGCTACGTCACAATTTGTGATTACAAACTTTAGCAATGCTCTTACAAAGATGGCGGTTTTTGATACAACATTCCACACGTAACCCAAAATACCCGGCGTGATGGAAATTTCGTTTATTCGTAAAATTAGGGAGTCTGCAACGAAACGCTTGTAACGAAGCTACTCCCAGGATGCTGAAAGTGACTATTGTTGAAGATAATATTAATATGTAGTTCATATCTTCCATAAATATTTTTCATCTGCTTGTAGTTATAGAAGTCGAAGAAGCAGGAAATTAGCAGTCGGCAGAGAGAAGGTACTTTTGAAGAAGATTCAACTGAACCTAAGCAGCATTTTGAAAACCAAAGATTGTTATCTCTGTCCTACACATCATTACGTACGCAACAGAAACGTGGACAGTCAAGGTACGGCTAGTCCACATAAAATAGCTCGGCCAGCTACGGAACGAGCTAGGCTCAGAATTGTTTTTTTTTAATTTTTAAGGAGAAGGCTTAATTTAAAGGATTAGCAAGCTGAAGTGGCAACGGATGGACATATTTGCCGAAGAACCGACGGCCGTTAGAATGAACAAGTTTCATAGTGGAGGCTGCGGTCCAGCCCACGTTGTTTAGATCGCTATCCTGCACGGTGCCATGACGATTTGCCAAAGGATGCATGCAACACCTCGTTGCTGCAACAAGCCACGTTGACGCCAATGACACCAGAAGCTGTGTCCTAGTCGCCACACCCACGGTTGCCGAATCAATGGAATATAAGTTATATACGGACAGACTTATTTATTATTAATTATAAAAATATCTCTTAATAGTTTTGAAATAGTTGCTTCCAATAACCTATTTACGTCAGCCTTTAAATATATCGTAATCTTATTTAATAACTGCCCCGATTTTATCTAACTTACATTTTCTTGTAGTAACTCCAGGCAGTGACTCGGAGTCAAGATTTGTGCCCCGTATATGGAATAAGGGCTGACCACCTATCCCATTGTGGGACATAAACACGGCTAGTTAAAAGTTCTAGGATAACAGGCATGATGTTACGCTTTAATTTTATTTTAATGCACAGAAAATATTTTCAAAGCTACTCGTAAATAACCTCACATTAAATATGGGCAATGAGACGCGAAGCTATTATTTAAATGCCATTAACTTCTTGAGAAATCCACTAGATAGCAATATTCATTAAGAACCCGAGTGGAAGATGAAAGTTATATTAAAAAGGTGGGTTCGAGATGAATCACGCTCGTAAAAATATTGTGTGAACTTTGAGAATATAATATTGTCGATAGAACTCCGACGCACTCTACTAGTGCATGAGTGTCGAACAGTCAAGCAGTATCTCATAACTTTTATTATATAGTTGTCAGACCGCAGTAATACAACTTGTACGTTCAAATGTGTTTTATTGCACTCCCTCGCCACGATTCTAGTAACGATTATATCAGAATTACGTGAATACTCACTGAGTGCATTAAGCGAGCTAAAGGCGAGTCAAGTCGGCGAGTCAAAGGCTACGACACAACGTAGCGGAGTAAATTACTAATGCTAAATACCTAGTAATCCTACAGCAAGGCTATTAGACGTAATCTAACTATTCCTTTGCTCTAAGCATAAAAAATAATATCCAGGAAACTTTTAGAAGTAGTGAAACTTTATATCTAAGTCTTGAATACGAATTAATAAGGCTGCTTTTATTTTATTCGTTACGCAGCAGTCCAATAGACAGGGTATGGTAAATACCTCCTGTCGAATTAATCTGAAACACGAATTAATATAAATAAATTTATCCCTGTTTCGGATTAATTCGAAGAAATAAATAAATTAAAAATAATCTACACAGTGGCGTGATGGTCTCTCGTTATTAAGTAAGGTTGACGTCAGGCGATAACCGCTCGCCTAACTCTGGCCAAATCAACGTAATAACATTATATGTAATTACGTTGACCCCAGCTCAGTTGGTCACACGGCAGGGAAATAGTGATTTCTTGGCTATAGTAAAAAATAAAGTTTTAAAAGTATAAAGTGTAACCCGCATAATGGGCCTGTGCTCCTTGAATACACGCAACATAACTAATGGTAAGATTACCATAATACAAATATGGCTAAATGTTAAATCCGCTTGACTTTGTCTGCTATAGCTAATTAATAATTATTTTCTTTCACAAAACTACTTCAGTTAATCTCGCAGTCGAAATTATATTCGTTTTTATTCCTTATATTAAGTATCATCTAAATATTTACTCATTAATAATGGTAAAAACTTAGATATAACCGCACTGAACACCTACACTAACATAAAAAAACAACAATAACAATTTATGCGCCACCACGGCGGGCATATTGTTCGACTTGCGTATTACGAGCTGGCTGACTCGACTGTTGAATAAGGGTCAAGCTGCCTCCGATATGCCTTTGAAACTTACAAACATGGCGTACAATCCTTACCCTACAAATTAAACTCTATTGACACCAAATACAAAATTTATGATAAATATATGAATAACTAAGTGACGGGCTAGATGTTTGAAATTCAGCCACTGACTCCGGGGTTCTGGCTGCAAATCCTGGCGCACACCTCTTTACAATATTTTAGATTAAACATCACTTGTTAGACTGCCTCGTTGGTCGAGTGGTTGCAAGCGCGACTGCTGATCGGGAGGTCCTGGGTTCATATATGTGTTCATACATATGTGGGTGTATATGTACAAGCTACTGGCTCGCGAAGTAAGACGTTAAGTACAGGACTGAAAACATGCAAGCATCGACTGCGATATGCAAGAATTTATATATAAGCTACCATAGTGTCTGTTTTTTGCGTTTGTTATTGTATGTAAGTACGAGTAGTTCTATTATGTTCGACACCCAATACAATCGGCGCAGAAATTACTGGCATTATACAAACCCTCTTGCATACTAACACTTAATATCATATTGGGAACTGTGCTAACACTGCTCGCAGTATATTTGCCTTTTAGACAGGCCAGATTCAAATTTTAACAGTAATATGATCGCGTCACACAGCAGGGAAGAATTCGTATTGTGAACTTATGATTGTGAAGCATGAATGCATTGCTACTTACCAAACGCATAGTAGCATATTTCGAAGAGATGAGGTGCGATCGCGGTGAGCAGTCCGAAGAGCGCCTGCGGCAACTCCGTGGCCAGGAACAGGCCTAGCAGCGCCACCAGCATGCGCGTGGTGCGGTCCGTGCGCCCGCCGCCACGCTTAGGATCTCCGCCCTCGTTCAGACGAGCTTTCTCGCCCTAAGCATAGAAATAGCGTAAAGAAACTTAACAAGTATTTTTTAAATATATAATTTTTACTGTATCTTCAAAATGCTCTAAATTAGGACCACTTAAGACACAAATTATATGTAGTTTTGTAACATTTTCATTACACGCGTCTGGAATAATTCAACGAGTCTCTAAATTTGTATGACAATAACTTTATTTATTGTTAAAAACATATTACACACTATTCATGCCAATTATACAACATAGATACCTACACCTGATCGAAATCCCGCAGTTGAGCGCGATTTGTACCGCTATACACCGCGGGACGGGCCCCAAGAGCATTCGTAAAGAGATAAACCAATTTGAGATTGAAAATTTAACTGTTTTAAGGTAAAAATTCTAATCTGTAATTTATATTCAATGCTATGCGGACGACATTACTGGTGACGCATATTACACAAGCCTTGCAGGAGTGGGTGGTGGCAAGTACAATTCAAACCTACGAAAATACAGTTATAAAACATGGAGTGTACATGTTAACCACAAAAAAACCATCGGGCATCACGCCTCAATTCCAGAACTTCATCCTCCATTCCAGAAACATTCCCTATCCAGAGACTTTCCATATCGAGCAGCGTGTAGCACAAGAGGTGTCTGGAAAACAAAGCTCTCCTGCCAATAAGCTGGGCATCATAAACAAGATATAATGGTGCTTAAGTGCGGGGCAACTACTGATGCCTTCTAAGGTACAGATAAGGAAGATCCCACATATAATGTTACACCACTGGCCCAGTGCGTCACCCCGTGTGCCAGGGTCCGAGGCCAAAAACCTCGCGTATTACAACTTTTGAATATATAAGTACATATATCGAACGTCAAAGGACTCCAGACAGATACAAGCTTTCGTTCCACCGCACTCATAATGCAATCGCTATATTTTATTTATTTATTTGTTATACTGTACTTGGAGCACGAAAATATTTTTCATATAATCGTATATCGATGCTTTATTTTGAAAAATCGTTCGAAGTACAGAATCCCTTAACGTTTTAGTGACCTCAAATATTTGTCGGCGAAGCTCGTATCCAAAGAATTTAATCCTAGCTATAAATATTCCACTTTATGAGCTCGTACTAAATGCTAACAGTTCTACAAAGTTCTATAAGCCTGAACAAACTTCTAAGACAACTAAACCGAGCTATCAGTTATCAACAGAGTACAGGGTGACGGGCGGGGTCGAGTGCAGCATCTACTGATACGCATGATCCAAAACATGCAGTCGAGACACGAGGGAAAATTGTACGTCACGCGATACGCGAACTAGAGCTAAGAATAGAGTCGGTGCCATTTTGAAATATGTTGGCTTGCTGCAGGAATTGCGTCGTTAAGACGAAAAAAGAATTTGTTTATTGATATATACGTACATATGATATATACATATTATGTTATTATAGTTGTTAATAAATACTACAAACAAAAGAGATAAAACACAGCAAACTTTGACGAAAATATGAATGGTCGCAATGCCGACCAATATCTTTTGTTTCTATGAAAACATTTGTAAACAGAATTAATAAAAATTCCGCCATATTTTAGCTGAAATCGAGTTATTCCAGATACACATTTAAAATGACAATTTGATATTTTTCGCACCTTCCAATGGCGTCTGACTGTTTCCTCGGTCGAAGCGCGCCTGCGGAGTGGTGCTGCGATATACCGTTCGGTGTTGCGACTGTTAACCTCTTTGTTTATGCGGACACTCCGATATGTCTCTAAATATGTCTCTTACTGTCACTTATGTATGAACAAAATAAACAAAGTATGTCAGTGGGAGTATGAGGTTCGGGACTCAAGAACGATGTGCTCACTGGCATTCGATAACTATGGCGCGATATCTATCAAGTTTTCCAATGACAGCGCTCGACGGATTGCTGCATATTGTCAGTGAATATAATAACAATGGAAAGTATTATTGCAAAGCCAACAGTTATTAAACGAGTAACACAAGGATTTGGAATAGTTTCTTATTATTCGGGCCAATAAGCGTAAACCATTATTCATAAAGGGCGGTCAATTTTATTATTTCAACAGTTACTATCATATGACCTTCTCATATTGGGTCATTTTCAAGTTGTCCAAACGTTATGATAAGGCCCTATTAGTCACTTGGTCCATAACACATGCGCACCACACGACAACATTAGAGTAACCTATGCAGTTATTTATTTATACCTACTTACTCGTCGTAGCATCGGTCCCTTCTTTAAAATAACGTGCCGTAATAACGCTCTAAATCTATATTTTCAACGAAATTAATATACAATAGTGACGCACCTACACCTGTTCCAATAGATATAATCATAATAATCATATAAATCCAGGTCCCGTGTAATAACCGTATACTTGACCACGTGACACGTGGCGTCGTGCTCACTGTGCGGCCGGCGGCTCCTCCCCGTAGCGGAACGTGTGTCAGTGCTCATTACAAAATATAGATATATTATGCTTGTCTTTGAGCAAGGCCATCATTAATTTTAACAATTGCTGTCGCAAAGCTGTTACAATTATTTTTCTGTTTGAATTTTTTAAATAAATGCGTTATTTTTTTACTGCAACGCAATCACGCGTCTCGCCGAAGGCATCATTGTGCAAATCCATTGTTATAAAGTTTTCGCATGGACGCAGTGCGTGCCAGAAACGCCTCTTACAAATACTCGTCAATGTGAACAGAGTGGACGAGGATAAAAATCGATCAATATGTAATTATGTACATCATGGATATTAGGTACTTAATAAAGCCAATGTAGCTCAACCCTCGGAATCAATAATTGAGTACTTTCTGCAGTTCAGTCATATCATACTTAGATTATACATATATGTATCTTCTACAACTATTGTACTAGGAACTAACTTTAAATAAACATTGAGTGATATTGATAAATAACAAAATAAGAAATTTTGCAATATTTTCAAAATTAAATCACGTATATTTGGTTGAAATAGAGGATGAAGCGATATCCAAAACTACTCAAACGATTCATGCCGACTCGCGTTTAGCTCGTAAGGGGGCGTCCATTAATTACGTAAGGAGTGGGGGGGTCAAGGCGAATCTCATCTAATGTTACTTTGGGGAGACGGGGAGTCTCGGCAAATATCACGTAATTTTATTTCGCAAGAAAGAAAATTGAATTGCAAGAAAACAGTATTTAAATAGTTAAAAGATTTACTAAAATATGGCCAAATCAAACTAAACCGAACCCATAGACTGAATTCGAATAATTAATTATTCTTGTTATTATTATTTTTTCTTTTAAGAATAAATCCGATACATTTACATGATACATGCAATTTGAAAAATCTCATGTGAGATTGGAGGATGGGTGGGCGGTGTCAAAAAATCTCTAAAATCACCTCACGTAAATATTAGATGCCCTCTAACGTAACAAGAGGCAATTCTCGGTCGGCCGCGTTTCCCAAAAGCTCGATATTCATCGTGCAGTCACACATAAACACATATTATATATACATACGTACATACCTATGTCTAGGTTAGGACAGAGTGTCCTAGTGCTAGATTAAGCTTTCGAGTCGGAATGTGTCTACGTACTATGTCAGTTCATAGCTCAAAAATTCTTCACTATTCCTCCTTTATATTACTACGATTATTATCTTAATTAACTATAAGATAAATATCCTTGGAAAAAATCCTTGTAACAATATTTTCGTAAAATATGAGATATACTTAGAATTAATTGAGGAAATTGTATTTCGACGTAGTACGTGACGGGCATCCTTTAGTGTTAATACACGAAATCAGAGTCGATCGCTAAGCCACTGTGATCACACACACAGATACAGACGCATAGATGACCCTTCATTTTAAAATCCATGATTAGGATAACCCTTAGAACTAAATTTTAACGAAACTAAATGTCTGTTACTTTTTTTCATATCTAGCCTAGCAAATAGGCAGACGGGCCTCCTACTGGTAAGTGGTCACCGGTGTTTTAAAAAGTGATATTTATTTAAGAAAGCATATCATAAATTAATGAACAAAAACACAAGCACAAAATGTTACCTGGCTATCAAAAAATCTGTATCCACAAGTTACAAGTTAGGGCTGATGTTATAATTATTCCTAATATTTACCTCGGTCGTAGTGATAGCAGACTTCTTCAGCAATTTCTGTCGTCTTCTATCGCTCGACTTCATTTTGAGTATCAAACACACACTTAGGATAGACAGCACCACACAAGGTATGAGTTTTATAAAAACACTGTAAATCCAGAATATGGCCGTTAGCAGCTCCTTGTTGTTCGTCATGGAGATCGCGTACATGGGGTCGGCGCTCTCCGTCACGTTCCCGGCCAGCGTTTCGTTCACAGTGGCGTTGCCGCCGCCGGTCTGCGGACCCACCTCCTGGATGTTCATTGCGAAATAAATCGGTAAGCACAGTATCGGGCACACCGCGTATGCGACGCCAATCGCTATACATGTATTCCTTTTATTGCACAAAGTTCTATTCTTCTGAGGCAACTTTATGGCAATGTACCTCCAAACCGCGAGAGTTATCGTCAGCCAAATTGAAGTAGTATGAAAAGTCTGGCTGAATATGGAGTGGAAGTATACAAATACGGCCCAAGCGTACGAGTTGCGATTGAGTTCGGTGCCGATTTTGATGTAGATATGAAGTGCGAAGGGGATGTAGTCGAGCATCACCAGGAGGTCTGCCACGGCCAGCGCAGTAAGGATCGAATTGGTGGACGACGCCATCTCCTTGCGGCTGAGCACGGCGATGTTGACGGAGTTGGCCGCGGAGCCCAGCAGGCAGATGATAAGCGCTATGTAGCCGTGTACCTTAGTGTATACTCGTTGGAAGTCGAGCCCTCCGGGAATGCAATATGCCACCACCTCGGGGCCGTCAGTCTCCATGACCCAATTGGCAGCTTATGCCTTTCTTTGCAATAAAAAACATCTTTCAATTTCTCTTTCTACGCAGAACGTCATTTTCTGAAAAAAAAGAAATACATAACTTCAAATATTTACACAGCTTTTGCGACCGTCTATACTATTAATTCCACATTCCGCCATGAAAACTGCTCTCATATACCTATATGTATGTATATTACATATATTTTATATAACTTAGTAATTTACGTAACGAATTAATGAAAACCATCAAATAGCAATACGCAATCAGTACGTAATACGCTTTTAATGTGGTGGTAATCAGCACGTATTGACATTATGGGGGGCACCGGGCGGTGTGCGATCAGCTCAGTCACATGCGCTGCAGCGGCTGCGTGCTGCTTGCCCGCAGGCCGCCAACGTAATAATCATGAGCGAGTTCAGACAAATATTTCCTCACAACGCCGTGAGTGGAACAATGGACAGCCGTGGCTATTAGTGGGCGGACACAAGTATCCCGCCTCCCGCGTGGCATTGCAGACGGCACCCGGGAACAAGAATCCGGTGCCTGAGCTTTTTCCATCGTTGTTATTTACGCAGGTCTGAGATAAAGCTGTGTTACAATCATCATAAATACAAATAAAAGCCACAGAAACGTCGTCCTAGCTCAGTAACATCCCTGGGTGTCAAGCAGCGAGCCGCTCGTATTTCCAACGTATTGGATAAGTACCGAAGAGTTCCCCGAGGAGTTCCGACTGCGCACTAGCTACCTCAGACAGTGAGGCTGGCGGATAAGTTAACCCTGCGCCTTCTTAATTTAACTCGTCATGAACTCGTACATAGTTTCATGTTAACATGTCTTGGGCTAATTCGATTTTGGTCAACAAATATATGATGTACCTACTAGTCAGTACCGACCGATACTCTCGGGAGCCACCAGGCCGATGTGATTTAGTAGTCGCTATTTATGGTTTACTTCAAAATATTTATTGTAAATTATAATTTATGAATGTAATATATGACAGCTTTATGTCTTATATTTTATTATGTTAATCATTTAACTTATGAGTTTACACAAAAACGTAACATCACGCCTGTAATCTTCGAAGGGGTAGGCAGAGGAGTGTACTAACTACTACACTCCCACGTTTCACCACAATATCCAGATAAATCTATGAAAACCTACAAAACTAGTTGCTTATTTCCAAAAATGATCCTGCGTTGCTCCTAAATTACTATGTACGCGGAAACTATGTGTACCTATATGAGTAGCTACGAGTAGCTATGCAGTAATATAGTAATAGAGGTATTTGAAATGGGAAAGAGCGACGTCCACACTAACTACAGGTTCACTGAGCGCTAAGAACCAACAGCACGCCGCCGCTCGCCAGCCGGACAGCGGCACTAAAACTCGCTGTTATCTTGCGCTTTATTCCATAAAGGCTTGACGTGATATCAAAATCTAGAACAATATTAACTAATGAATAACTGCGGAAGTGTTTTGGCTTGTAATATAATAATATTTTGTGTTTAACTTCAATTATATAATGCACAAATAACTAATTCATAAGTAGAGTATCGTGACCTTGCACAAAAATACAAATATAAAATGCACCCAATACTGTTATATTCTTGTACCGACAGATTCGAACATAAGAAAGTGAAGCGAAATCATGAAAACAGACATGATATTTTCATCTATTATAGTTATAGTTGTTTATATTATTGTTTATATTATAAAGATCATTTTGACATAGGTATATATTTCACTTTAAGTAGAATTTATTCGTTTATCTTTCTAGTCTTTGCGTTTTATTTGTGACTCTTCCATAAAAAATATTCAAAAAGGGCGTAAAAGATCAAATAAAAAAACAGTAAACGTAACATCGGGATTTGACACAAAATACAAAGTCCTCATTAACACATCCATTTTGAGAAGTTTGTTGGATTGTGCCTTGACGTAATCGATATCAATTATTATTTATCTGTGAGTCTTTCTTGTATGTTTTTACGAAACAAATGTTAAATCACTTTAATACACGCCTAAAATCTCAATAAAACTGTATTCAATCGCAAACATTCAATGACTACACGCTAGTTGACGTTGTTATTGTAAACTTTGACGACACAGTTCGTACCGAGAAACAGCGTTGCGTCTCAACTAATTTGTAATTCCCACTTATTTTTTGCTCATTTACTTCTTAATAATTATTTTCTTAGTAATTTTATCAAAAAATATTAATATGTACTTAATTCTAAAGCAATAAGGTGTATAAAAAGTCATTCAGTGTTATTTGAATGTTACGCATATGCCGTATTATGGTAATCAGTGCGTAAAATGTTAAAATAAAATGTCAAAAATCTAAAGTAAGCCTTTCTATACCAGCAGAGGCGATACGTCTGATTCACTCTTCTGGTACACATATACATAGGTACTAATCCAATATAAGATCTGATTCGCTCTTATTTTATTTACATCGATAACACAATATACCTAATCCCGTAAAGCACCGGACGTGTTGAAATAAAGTACCTAATAATAATTAACATTATTTTATTTAGTATTGTTCACCTTCTTGGGTCAGTAAAATGAACGTAATGAATTAAATTAGACACAGTTTGAATCTAGTGGTACCGAATACCAACACTATGGTACGTAATGTAGTGAGAATTAGCTCAAGAGAACCAGTAAAACGTTAAGTGCACGGGATCAGAAACAAATAAAGACCAGAGTTTTTCATTAGATTGGGATTTTTCTCCTCACACATTACAGATGGAGGCAAAGTTTCGGTGAAAGTTTTATCGGACGGAATATTAATTCATTCCAGGCACGCGTTTCGCACTTCGCCAGTAGTAATGCGAGCCACGGCCGGCGCGGTATCGCCGGCCCTGCGCCCACATCGACTGTAACACAGCCCTATACACGTGCACACACGCCAATGACTACATTATGTACCTGTGTATATACTCTTGTATATACCTAAGTGCATAAATGTATCCCTGTGACCTATGTCGACCGTTGGGGGACAACACCTGCTTTACAGTTTTTATAGTACCGTCAAATTCTGTCGCCTTTTAGTCGCCTTTTCCGACAGGCTGGTGGTTCCGCACTTCTGGTCTCCAACCAAGGATTACCAACAGATTGTAAACGTAAGCGTTACGCACGCTTTTAATTTTCGGTGACCATTCATTTCTCAAGGACCCGGAAGGATTGCCATTCCGTTGAATATAAATATTGGCTTCTCGTCAGGAAGTTTTATACCTTTTAATAGTAAATCAATATAATTAGCGCCTCTTCTCGTCGTCTCCGTACCTACAGACGGATCTAATCGCATACGTTTTTGCATGCAGACACCACAGCTACGAAAGTCTAAATATTTGTGAGTAAGTAGTTGCGGGTACTTGCCTCTTCAGGTATTACAGGCGTCATGTTACATAGTTGCATTCATATAGATGGATTCTTACCAAACTATCGTCATCTTGTTAGCAATGTACGCAACCCCTTATGTTACAAATAAATCATTGCTGAATACGTACTATAATACTTTATTCCTAGGTTATGACAAAATTAACAAGCAATAATATAATAATCGAACGTCCCTTCTTCAAGCTTATCCAGAGTGACGTATTTGGTAATAAGTGGAAGAAAGTTTTAAATGTTTGCTTAAGGTCTTTGGGAGTCTTTGGATTTAGTAAAGTGACTTAACTAATATGTTTTTTTTTTCGTTTTATCTGTAGTTATCTTCTATTAATTGATATATTTTACTGCCTCGTTGGTCGAATGGTTGAAAGCGCGACGGCCAATCGGGAGATCTTGCGTTCAAATCTCGGATCGGGTACTATTGGATTTTTCTAATTAAGAATTTCTATTAGTGAGTCAGAGTCTGGATGTGTGTCCGGTGTACGTTAATAGGCTCACCACCTATTATTCCACGGGACATAAACGTAAGTAGTAAGACATGGGAGTGTACTATACTCCTCTGCCTACTCCTTCGGGGATTACAGGCGTGATGGTACGTTTATTAATAAATTTATGAGTGCTCTTCTGTAATCCTTTTTACTAACTAGAAATAAATAATATCAAGTACCATAGTTTTGGTGTCCGTTTTATGGCTGCTTATAGTGATAAAAATAATAAAAAAAAAACAATTTCGATTTAGCTCTGAAAATGGTAGTTAAACTAAGCACAGTCCTAGATCAGGGCTGTAAGAAAAGTTGGAAACCATATTCTGAATACGTTTTGAAATCCTCTGAAGCCATATTCATACTTTTTTTTTATTGGTTCCCTAAACTGGACATTACACATTAGAACAAACACGAGCATAAGCTACTTTCCACGAACTAACTTTTTAGTGATAAGTCCTTCTAGATGTGAACAGTACATGCATAAAAAAAAAAATATTACACTTCAGAAATAGAAAGTAAATTCTTAAAAAGTAATAATAATAACAAAGACTTAAAAAAGGAACGACAACAACAATAAAAAATACAGTCAAATGCCACTTGGCGCTGGAACGTGAGTTTGGCGCCGATAAGGCTCCTGATTTGCTGACACGACTGCACGTGACTTGTACGTCATGTAACATCATGCTCTAGTTATTTTTTACCGGAGTTGATTAAAAGTAACGAGTTATTTCAAAAATAGCTACATCTGTTGCGCTTGTTCTGTTTTCTTTTGCTATGAGTCGAAGAGATATGGTCAATTTTCGGCTGGATCTGCTAAAGCTCCGGAGAAGCTGTTGCTGTCAGTACGCGTATATACTAAAAGTATGTAGGATGGTGATGAAAACAGGCACGCTGCTAATTAAAATACTGTACACGATCAAACGGTACTATGATAATAGTGAAAACGAAAAATAACGAACTCTACGTACGACATTTGATAGTACTTTGATTGTATTTGATTGTACGTACAACATTTGATACCTGTGCTCGGAGTTCAAACAAACGCCCCAAGTAATTCAGTCATGAATAGGTATAGAGGTTAACCAAAGCAAGGGAAACTATTCATCAAATTAAAGTGAAAATCTTATTAAATGTACGGCTATGTCGCCACCTACACCAATCTGCCTGTGGGGCCGACCCGATGGGAATTCGAGATAATAGCTGATTTTGATTACGTATTTTAAGGTGTACAAATATATTACAAAAAAATGTGAATATTAACATAGTATAAAGGTAAAGGAGAATAAAGTTCCGTGAGTTTCTAACGCCAAGAGATTTGAGCAACTTCTATACTTCCGCGAGTAAATAGTTAATGACGTAACTGCTATGTATTCCGGGCTGCGTTAAATGACGACCAGATCACATATGAAAACTCCCTCTAAAACGGTTAACAGGGTCCGTGCAGTGTTGTCGTCGCCTACACACACCCCTAGTCATAAAAGGTACAAAGGGAAACCCAGTCTCACCACAAAGACGAGATCTCCACTCTTTCGTGTCACCTCGCAAAATAGGAACGGGACGTCATGCTGGCGTTGTTCGCGGACGACAGTGCGTACTTCGTGTCGGCCCGCCAGCTGGAGATTCCTGCGCCCAAGATGCAGCCTCTACTCGGCCTCCTGCCAGACTTGTTGCACAAATTGCGTATGGCCGTCAACTTTGGTAAAAGGGCTCAATATTGTTTCACCGTAAACGTATCATTCTTCTGCTGGTGTGTCTTCATGGTCAGGATGTAGCGTGGCAGCCGCAGCGAAGTACCTGGGATGTCGCATTGATCTCACGTTGAGTATGAAGCCTCAGGTGGACCACGCGATCCGCCACACTCG
>DWME01002287.1:0-21376 GCA_018244795.1 Parelbella ahira ahira | reverse complement strand
AGACTATGGCCTTAACCCTCTCAATATGAGAGGAGACCCATATTCCAACAGTGGAATGACTATGGGTCGATTATTACTTTTTTTTTTAACCAGATATACTAATAACAAAAAAAAATTTAAAAGCATAGGAACTTTGCGGATTACACAGTAAATCATAGATAATAAATTGCAGTGTTTTTTCACGAACAAAATAATGGTTGTGTTTTAGGTTGTCCAGAACCTATGAAGACAAATTTCCTTCGTGATTTGATGTCCTTCTTTGTGACCAAAATGACGTCATCGAACAACGGCACCGGACCCGGGTAAGGAAATATAAAATAAAACAATTATCAACGGACATCTGTATTTATTTACTTTCTCTAATACACTAATAGTTGATTATAAAATACCAATTAATTTGGCTAGCCGTATCTAATAAAAGAGATTTATACTTTATAGTGAACTTGATGTTCAACATTTAAAAATAAACCGAATGCAATAAAAAAGTGCAAAGTATATATACTTATGTACTAATATATTACAATTTTGTAGAGAGATGGTAAAATGGGGCGTATCCAAGGAGGAGCAAGCGGCCACCTGGACATATGTGATGTTAGACAAGGATAAGAACAAGGCCTTGGAGCGCCGGGAATGGAAATCGTTCCATCAGCTCATATCGACCGTGGAGCCGCTCAGGAGGTGCGGCAGGAAATTGCCGCGCTACTGCGACGTCAACCACGACGCCAAGATCAGTATTACAGAGTGGATGGCCTGCCTGGAGGTCACGCAAGCTTCACATGCCCAAACGAGTAAGAAAATCCGTCCAAACTTGAATATCGCAAAAATCCATCCAGTCATCAATACATATGTGATCCTACATAAAAGTAGTACATTTAGAACATATTAATACTATAAAAATAATAGGCTCCATTATAAACGACACGAATGTGAAACTTCAATGTTTACAACTCCGCCGTTTATGTTTGTCTCTGTTACTAAAATATACAGTAATTACTCTCCCGTAACTCTACGCTTGATATATCAGGAAAAATAACAACACTACTAAAGGTATACATCTAGAATTGATGACATCTAGACAGAGATGCCTGTCTCAATTGATTCGCGCAGATACGCCGACAACGTACGGTACAATTGCTTATTCACAACAATTAGTTCCAAGAAAACATGACACTGTATACAAAAAGAGATATTATCTAGAAGCGGAATCTCGCAATAAGTATTTACGTTGTACTAGTCGGGAAAATCTATCGATAGACATCTCTGAATCTGGCCCGTGTCAACGTGTCGACACTCGATGTTAACACAATAGTACTGATTACATATTAAAATAGAGGATGTTAAGGTTGCCAATGTATGGTCCCTATTAATTCCATTGTTACATGGGCATGGGCTTTGCGAACGACACCTTTAAGATACATTAGATACGTGTAAATTGCGACACTTTTGTAGATTTATGTATTAATACAGCAGACCAAAAACAAAAAAGAAAAAAATAATAAAACAATAAAAGAAAAAATAAAAAGGTTAGGAGATATTATACAGCAAATATTTGTCGACGTGATGTCGTATTTTGTTATTCTGCAACTTAAAACAAAGATCACATTTTCAAATAGGTGTATATAAAACAAAAAAAAAAACAAAAAAATATAACAAAAAATGAAAGAAAAGTAATTGAAAGGAACAAAAATATAACAAAGAGAAAGATATTGATGAAGTGATAAATGCCACGTTAGCTGTTATTCTGCAATGTCACACAAAGCTGATGACATTATCAAACATATACAGAGTACAATTAACATCTTTATCTCGATTACATTTATTTCAACATTTTTATAAGGAACAATTTCAGCAGCTTATATTTTAAGTTTATATTTGAAAACGCTTTGTTACAGCTGAAGCAATTAAGGCGCCTTCGAATCCTCGGAGGAAGGGTCCAAACCCATTGGAGTCTATTCTCAAGGCCGATGATTAGTTTAATAATTGTTACATAATTATATAATCATGTATTTCTTTATGGATTGTGTCAGTGCAACTACTCCTTTCATCTACTTAGCAATGAAGACTATGTGTAGTTTGTGTGGTTTCAGTGGCTACAGGAGTACCAGTGACATTATGACTGTCGGATCATCACAGATGTAATTAAAAAACACACATAAAACTGTCAATCTCCACTATACACATTTAAACATTGATGAAATTATTATAATTTATTACCAGTATTTAAGGCGTTTGTGTTATAAACTGTTGTCTAGAGAGAGTATTTTCGAATCACATAGTGATGGCAATCTATCTTTGATTATAGTGTTCGCTTAAATTATTGCCATTCACAAGCTTTTGTGCAAATAGTTATAGTATATGGTATACATATGGCATTAAGATAACATTAATTTATCAAATAATATACATACACTATATGTATTTTTATATATAAATATAAATAAATGTATGTTGTATTTTGTAGAAGTTAAGTTTAGTTATAAGAATACCGTCTGTGGTGGGTGCAACATTTTGGTATATGCATAACTTCCGTGCCCCTGTTATGTTGAATTGACATCAGAACACAGCATGTATCAAAATTTCGCTTAAGAAAACCCATAGTCAGTAGTCACATCACAATTTCAATAAGCTTAACCCTGATCATCGATTGCTGAACACAAGATTTGTATTAAAAGTGTTTATAGAATTCTTAGTCAGTAAAAAATGTAAGAATTATGTGATATTTTCATTATTATTATTATTGATTAATAAAAACTTTAATAATCAATGTTCTTCTCATTACCATGCGTGTGTTTATAACGTGTAAAAATATTCAGGTGAGACATAATTAATATCCATGATATTTTTGATAACATCCATTAAATTTTTCACATTCTCTATAGAAAGTCTTATAACGTTACCGGAAATATATTTCAATGAGACATTAGAAGTATAACGACTGTGTATTACTAGAGCTTCTTTATATAACAACGACTAGTTAATTCGTTAACAACGTAAACATACAATAGTTTATTGTAAATTAGCACAGATAATTTATTCTACGATTACCCAGACCGCTCCTCACGCGTCCAGTGATAGCGGAAAGTTCACTCGTCGGCATTGTCCTTAACACAAAGAACAGTTCTTTTATACTCGTCGACCGTTTCGGTGAGGATCCTCTGGAAGATGCTTTCGAAGAGTTGGTTCTTGACGACCGCCTCGTCCGAGTGCAGGGCGGTCCACTCGGGTTCGCAGCGCCTCCACTCCGTGAACAGTATGTCGTCGATGTGGTCCGAGCGCCTGGCTCCGACACCTGGAAATCATGTACAAAACATTCTCACCATATACATTTATAAGCTGCCTTATTTTCAATGATAATGCTAAGATAACTTCCTAGCCAGAATTTGATATCAACTTTCGTACATTATTATCAAATACATGCTCTCCTGCGTCATAAATATGCACATAGCAGCTGTGATAGTGTCAAGGAGCAAAGTTGATAGGACCAAAAACGAATTGTAACAGGAAAAGAAAAACAGAAAAAAATCACCCTAGGGAAGTCCTAAGAACCATCCAGTTGCTAGCAACGAGTAAAACTCAGGAATATTCCTATCAGTCAAACTGCCGATATTGAGCTATTTTTTCTTTCTATATCTTACTGAAAGTTGCCTTTTTACCTATATTTATACGTAATAGTCACACTCGTATCTAGAGCAAAAATTTTGGTTTAATGATATAGATTTAAAATCTAGGACAAGTAACTGATGAACTTGACGCACCTCCATTTAATTACATTTAGTACTTATAATTACTCCATAGAATGAAACAAACACATTAAAATGTAAAAAAAAAATTTGAAAAACGTACGAGTCCGTTTTCAATCGTATTCAATTTAAAGCAGATTACAAAAACACAGTTTTTGAAATAAAAATAATTGATCGAATCAAAAGTAGTATGACGTGACCTTTAGTTGAGGTTCAATTGATACGCTATCGTAACACACCATGGGCATGGTGGACAACAACATGAAATTGGAACTAAAGTCACCTAAGATTTATTTACATTTTTGTGTCAAACACTATCGGTTCGTTCACTTCCGCCTAGTCTCGTTCCTCCTCGAAGAGCCTATTTCACCGAAAGTGAGACGCACGCATCTTTTGAATTTCATAATCACTAACAAGGCCAACTGTTTCTGACGTATGGGTGCATTCATAAATATGCAATATCGTATCGATCAGTGTATCGGAGAGCACGAGACAACACGTCTTCTTATTAAACGCTTTCACGCAGCTGAACGCCGCGGAACGATCATATTTTAATCTTCCGAATAGAACTGTTTCCGAACAGAATTTAAGTTCATTCCGGTGTTGTGCCGTCTTGATCGAGGAGGCCGTAAGTAATCGCTGTTTATTATGAATCTATCTTGTCGAGCTAGCGGATAAAATGTGTGTCTGAAATTATTATAGCACCGAATAGTTTTTTTAGCAATGCTAAGACGAAATACATCACGGGAGAGAACACAGTTAAATGGGTCAATTTCGGATATTTTCGAATAAATGTATGTGTATAGTGGAAGCAAATGTAATGCTTAATATTCCTCATTTCATCGTGTACGAATCACTGCGTTATTTATAAAATTCGGAATGGCATCAAAATTAAAAGTTTAAATTAAAACAGATCAGTGGTCATATCATTGAATATATGTAGAACATGTTACTTAAATTACCAAGATCTCATTCCATGCGAATATTGTAAAATTTAAGTAAACAGAACAGGACATCACATGTCATATACGCTTCAAATGTTAAAGAACTATACATTCTTATACAACTTTTGAATGGCGCATCAGATTTAAAGTTAAATAAATATGATTTAAGCCCGCCAAATCATAAACTACAGTGGATTTATAAAGATGCTACCGTATGGTACACGAATATAATGAAACACAAACGAAAAAGCCGGCGTTCGAAGCGTAAACAAAACTACATTTTAGAAAAATAAGTTGCGGTCCGCCATATTTTTCTCAAAATAAATTGTACATTACATTGTACAATATCACATTAGAACACCAACCAATTACATTTGTCCTTTACACTAACTATATGTATAAGTACAAAAACTTATAATTGAGGAACTAGAAAACAAATTAACGTCACATAACAATAATAAAATCGTTTGTTGTGACGCAGGAAACTTATGTACAAACGAATGAAAAGCGCGACTCACCCGACACAACTGTTGGTGAAACACCCTTCAGAACGTCGACAAGATGCGAGGTGGTCCTGTGGACAATCTTCTCCACGCTGTCCGCTGGCTTCTGTGGCAGCAGGTTGCAGGAATGCCACGGCTTATCGCTTTTCTCAGGTTTCTGGCTCTTCAACGTTTCATGACAGAAGTCTCTGACGAACAATTCGAACGGCTCGCTGGCGTCGAATGCATTTTTACAGGACTCAGACATGTATTTGCGTATTTTGTGCTCTGTTGCATCGTCGAACAGGAACATTCGGGGTGGTTTGGGAACTCGCGACTCGTTAGGCGGCGTGTACGGCGGCGGCGGCTTATCCGGTATCTCGCGGACGACTAAGAGCTGACATTGTTGCTGTTCTAACGCCTTTATCTGGAAGAGGTCATTTATCGATTTCAATATATGGCTACAATGTACATATGTTTGAATCTACGCGCACAGTCAAGTAATAACTGTGTCGTGATTGCAACATCTATTATATTCTAGTTTATCGGTTTGAAAGAAAAATATCGTTACCTCTCGTTCGATAGCCAATTGTTGTCTGCGCAGTTCTTCTGCTTCGTAATGTACCGGGGAAGCGATAGATGATATCGAAGATATAATTCCGCTGCTGGAGCTGTTGATATCTGTAAAATTAAAAACCAATTTAATTTCTGGCTATTTTACTTAGCGCCGTAAGCAGTTATTACAATTATTTAACCCTTTGCGCTCGTATGTCTCAGCGTATGCGACGTATTACATTTTACCATTCCATTCGCAAGAAGTTATTCACAAACGCGGTCGAAACAGCTATGTTTAATATTTAATTTCCCCTGTTTCATGGTCATATTAAATTCGAGTGCTATAGGTTAAAAAACGTGTTACATAAAAATTCTACTCTCCTTCGTTTTAACATAATCTTTCACTATCATCATCATCGTCATCATCATCAGCCTACTTCCGTCCACTGCTGGACATAGGCCTCTTCAATGGCACGCCACTGAGATCAATCTTCAACTCTTTGCATCCAACCACTGCCATCCTTCAGAGAGACGCCGAGCATAACCCTTTCCATAGCTCGCTGAGCAACCTTAAATTGGTGGACCAGTCGCACCGTCAATATCTACGTCTCCACTCCGTAGGTCATGACAGGTAAGACGCACTCATTAAAGACTTTTGTCTTTAGGCTTTGTGGTATGGGTAACGAAAAGACTTGACGAAGTTTCTTATATGCCGCCCAGCTAATCTATATTCTTCCGCAAGCCTCCCTCTCGAAGTTGTTTCTACCCAACTGTAAAGTTTGCCCGAGGTATACATACTCCTTAACAACCGCGAGATATATCCCATTAATGGAAATCGGTTCCGGGATGACATGTTCATTGAACATTACTTTGGTTTTGTCCAAATTCATCCACAGACCGATACGAGCAGAAGAACCAGGCAGGCTGGAAAGCATGTATTGCAAGTCCTGCGCGGTTTCAGCCACGATGACGATATCATCCGTCAACCTTATGTGTGAGAGGTATTCGCCGTTCACGCTTATGCAGTGTCCTTTCCAGTGTAGCGTCTTGAACATATCCTCCAGGGCATTAGAAAACAATTTGGGGGGATAGGATAGGTTCAGTTCGCCGATCCTGTATTTGGACGGTCATAGACGCGGTTTTATAAACACCCCTCAGCACTAGGACATATCGCCAATCGCCTTGACACCGTTGCAAGGACTCCAGAACAGACCTGATTTTAATAGAGTCAAAGGCCTTCTCATAGTCCACAAGCGCTAAACACAGTGGCTGATTATACTCCTGGGTCTTCTGTATAATCTGCTGCACTGTGTGAATATGGTCTATGATTCCGTATCGAAATCCGGCCTGTTCGGGGGGCTGGAATTAGTCATGTCTACGCGCGAGACGATTCGTGATGACTCTAGAAAACAGTTTATAGACATGGCTCAAGAGGGAAATGGGTCGGTAGTTCTACAAAGGGGTTTTAACAACCCTTTTTAAGAACAGAGCGTCAGTGCTCTTGCTTCATGCCTTTAGAGTTCTCCCCGAAAAGAGGACAGAATTGAATATGTGTTGGAACTGCACAAGTATAGGTTTTCCTCCTGCCTTTAGCAGCTCCGTCGTAATTCCACCCATTAATATAATCTTTAGTTATTTAAAAATGAAGACTTACCGGAATTAGTTGATGTCGTTGAAGATTTGCTTGTTGGCCAAGCAGGTGCATCCGTTGTAGGAGAGTCGGGGCTGGCTGCAGCCCCTGCAGGAACTGGCAGGGGACCAGCGACGTTTGCCACCATTGCCTCCTTGCCTGCTGAGTCACTCTCCCCCGCATTACCTAACGTGTCGTACGTAAAAAAGTCACGCGTAGTTACCAAACTGTCGTGCTCTTTTACCTCCTCGATATCCCCCTCTTCACTCTCCATAAATGACTTGTTCTCCGTCCTCCCTACTTGAGTGCTTCGCGATTCTGCCACTTGAATCACTGTATCTCTCGCCTCATGTATAACAGGAGTATATGGTGTACTTCCATCTCTAGGAGAATGTATACATGATTTTTCTTCTTCCACTAAGCCCTTATAATACTGATCAAACTCCTCCACGAGACTATGAGCGGTGGACGGCGACGTAGATCTGTCCACTTCATAATTCTTTATTTGGTCCATGAATCTTTCGATATCACCACCTTCGTTTACATCCTTACGATTGTTGTTTGCTGTATTTACTATGTTTTTCAGTGCTTCCTCGTTGACTTCATACTGCTTACCGCTACTGAATATTTTAGGTAATGACAAATTGTGAAAAAGAATGTTTAGGTATCCGCCGTCTACCACCACAAAGTTCTCGTCTACAGTATTGGTGGCTTGCTCTATGGTGGATGCTAATAATGTGCAATCGCTTGTCTGTATTGATTTTTCAACGCTGGATATATTATCAATGTTAGCATTTACATCCGGCGTAACAACGGGTGTTTCAGATCTCGCCTGTGATGTTGTACTATCCTCACAACCACTACTGGACAAATCAAAGCATTTAACCGGAGCCAAGCTTCGATCGTTGACAGTATTTCTCTTAATTTTTTTTTTGCTTAAAAGGATTTGATCTACATCGATGTTATTTTTCAACTTTAACTCTATGTTCTTTTTCGTTTTAATAAGCGCCACTTTTCGTTTCTCCGACAATGTTACAAGGGCTTTGCGCATTCGTTGCATTTCCCCGCATTCGTGCTGTAGTTTGAGCAGTGCTCCACGCTGCTTTTTCTTTAATGTTGATATATCTGTATTATCCTGTTTCTTTTTGTTTTCTAACCAAAGAATCTGAGATTTCGTGAAGTCTTTCAGGGCATCTTCACGCATTTTGAGTACAAATAAGAGATTCTTTGCTCTTCTTTGCTCATCGCGGATGAGTAAATTGAGCTGCAAATAAAAATATGTAATATATAAGCGACAATCTAAACGTATATTATTTAAAGTCTCGGACCTATGGATTTCGACCAACAGTCGATGGTAGGAAATGCTGTATGCGGCAATAAGAAAACCGATTTCATTTCCCACAAAAGTTTACAAACATAAAGTACAATACTTACTAGACAAAGACTCTTTGAGGCCATTGTTTCAGAATCATCAACATGTGTTTCATTGTCAATTTTCGACAAAAGAGATCCATACTCCAATTTCTTCAAATCAAAACCACTCTTATTTATCCAACTTTCAACTTTATTATCTGATAAACACTGTTCAGCTAATGAACAATGTTCAAGATATTGTAACGATTCGAAAAACGAATCAATAAAATTAAGTTCCCTTTGGAACTGTTCGCAAATGTAATCGTTTTGTAAGAAGCTGCCATGCACACCCATTGTGCTAATAATATCCGAAGGTTTCACTAATTTACTACTGTCAAAAGCGTAGGGACTATAAGACGACTTCTTATCATCATAGTCGTTAGATTTTGGAATAGCCTTATGATTACTTCTTAAAATTTTAGAATCTGTATTCTCAATCAAGTCTTTGCTGTTAAGTTCCTTTTTAAATACTGAAACTACATTCATCGGATATGCAATTGGACTAGTAGATAAGTCATTTGTATTATCGTTTTTACCCACAACGTGGAAATTAATTTTTTGCTTGGTAGTGTAAGTTAAAGTTGCTCGACTTATAATAAAGGAAGTACTTTTACCCGGACCTCCCTCACTGGTCTCATCAATTTTTTTATGTTCCAAACTATCAACCACAGAAACCTTTACATTAGGCAAAGATTTACTGCAAAACTTGACTACATTTTCTTTGGGGAAATTACTAGTTTTATCTTTAATTAATGTTACATTTGGTATGTCTAGACTATCAAATGTTTCCTTCAAGTCTGTCTGTGTATTTGATTCCTTTACACATTTACGAATCGTTTTTAATTCTGCATCAATTTCCGTAACCTGATCGACCGTGGCTGGTAAGGGTTGTGTTCCAACATTCATATCCTTTGAAAATACAATTTTTTTCACTTCTGTACCACAATCAAGTTTCTTTATTTCATTCAAAGTATTATTTAATATAACTTGTGATGTTTCGGAAGCCTTATCGCGATTCTTATATTTATCTTCAAGTGGCACATGTATAATTGTAACAGGTTTGTTCATATCCTTAATATCTTTTATAAATAGTGCTTTATTTCTTTTTTGTCGTGGGGGAGATTTATTTAATCTCTGTTTCTCAATTGTTTTCTTAGAAGTGATATTATTATTCCGATTCTCAGACAATTTACTTTTGGTTAAGCTTAAATCTTTCTCATTATCACTTGGTTTACCTAAGTTATTACTTACACTAATTTTTGACGATGTATAAAGGCTTTTATTACTGCGTGCAATTCCTAAAAGAAATTTGTTTTATTAAAACTGATATCGCAAACTGTTGCAGCTACGTTAGTGATTAATTGCTCTACCAAGTGCAATACTAATCAATTCATAATAAATGTTAACTGTTCGTCTATGTAGATATAGTGTATGTGATGTGTTTAACATACAGATAGTAAGTAAAATTATTTCAATAGCCGTAAACGCGTTAATTAGTTACTTAATAAATTACTCATAATGTTAGTACAGTTCAGCTGGCAAGATAGAATAAGCTCCATATTTAAAGATATTTTTAGCCCACATGATATGGAAACATCTATATATCCTACAAATCCTATTAAACAATTGCAGATAACCATTTCAATTTAATTCTACTTTTCTAAATATACTGTAAATGTCCTGTCGTACTTACTTTCCCGCTTACTATACCCAACTTAATTTTGAAACGAAACTCCCAGATGATTTTAACATAATCTAATTTAAAAATAACTCTCAAAGTTGTATTGTTACCCTTTATTTTATTTATAAATGAACTAAAAAATATTTTATTCACCTTGCATATTTTTTCTGTTTTTTATTACACCTTCTCATTCATAAATTTATGCAATCATATAATTTAATCCACTAGGCGTAGGGATGTGTAATGTGTTTATTATGCCTATGAGACTGATAAAATACTTCAATTATACTTCACTTCAAGCATTACAAAATTTATTTCCCAAGCAAATCATTACAAACATTCCATAATCTTGGCCACAATTTCTATAATTTAGTTATATCAATTAGCAATGTTGAATGACCATTGATGCTAAATTAACTTCTTAAGGCTGCCACACATAATATTTGAATGGCATTAATTAATATAATATACACATAAATAAATAAAATAAATGTTTGGTTAAGAAGGTATGACCCTTCAAATTAATTATATTTTTGCTTTGTAAAATTATAGCTTTATAATAATAATAAAAAAATAGCAACTTGATATATGTACCTTCTTTTTCTTTATGTTTTTGATTCCGTACATAGTTTGGTGCTGACAGTTTTTCTGTGACTGTGAATTTATTTTTATTATTCAGTTTCGAAGCGTCATTTTCTTTTTTATTTGGTGCGTTGCTTTTACCGCTTATTTTAGAATCTTTAGAATCTGTAATTATGAAAATATGTGTCATGTTCGGGAGCAACAATAAGTTTTTTTAATCTATAATTTAATAAAAAATAGCATCACGGCTGTAATCCCCGAAGGGATAGGCAGAGGAACGCAGTACACATCCACATATATAATGTAATAAGTGTACCAATATGGTTTACACTAATTGTAAGAATTCGAACAGGACATTTTTCAATTCAATAGTATAGAATCTAGCCACTAGCCACAAGACAGGGTGGCATCACAGCCAACCTGCCAAATCCCAATATGAAACTTGAATGATATATTTATAGACGTATTTGAAATATTTACGTTTTGAACACGGCGAAAGTCTTGATGTTGTCCTGTTGGTTAAAAGCTTATCTTCCTTTACTTCTGTTCCAACTGCTCTACTCAATGTTTTCGTGGCAGATTTCCTCAATTCGTTTGCTGAAAAATTAACGGTTATGTGGCATTGAAATTTATGTAGGAAAAGTGTAGGCAATTATAAAAAAGCAATTGTATTTATAAAGTGCAAAACTGATAATGTGTATGATAAAGTGCGCACAGAATTTAGGGCGGAGGTCGTTTTCATCGTCTTCTTCGATTGTCACTATTTTTCTTTTTGTAACATTGGCCATCATCTTCGGTACAGTTGCAATTTCTGGCTTTAGAGACCTGGTTGAAGGTAAGTGCGATTCATTTATAGAGACGATGCGCCGCAACCGAGGTTGCAATGAATATGTCTCTTCATGCCATGTCACTGCCAAGCAATTTCAATTATTTTAAATCCTACAATAAGAGTTCTTAAACAGTGGTATAGTAAAATTGCCTGGGACCTTTTAATGCAAAATTTGAATTTAAAACTAACATATGGATGATAATACTTATCTGTTCACAATATTAATTTTATTGTAATTGTAAACAACAAATTTGTGGAAACTTTTACTCTTTATATCTTGGGTTTTATTTCCACAATGTTTTAATTGGACTGTATGTTAATTAACATTTTAACTTAATTTGTTTATGGATATATGAGGGTAGTGATAGTTGAAAATGTCCAAAATATAGGGAAAGCAGATTTTTATAACCCATATTAAAGAGTGTTTGATGTGAGTACGGCAAACAAAATTAAGATTGATTTGATGAAATGCAAGTAAAAAATAAGTGATAAACTAATTGTCAAAGATATATAGGCATTTTGGACATATGAAAAAAGTTTAGACATAAAATTTATATCTAATTTAATTATCAAATTATAAACTTCGAAAAATCGGACCTTAAAAGCACACAGGGTCAGTAGTGTCTGTCCAAAATAAAATTTGTCAGAACTGTAATAATTACTTATTCTTAGTTTCTACTCACCCCAGTGAAAAAACGGTATAGCAATATTTATACATTAATCTTGAAACTATGACCTAAAAGTTCAATAAACACTACATATTTCAGTGTCCCAAATCATGCTAATTGGATGCCAAAAGAACTTGCCTACAAAATCAGCATAACTCATCTCAGTTATTAGACAAAACAACAACAGCCTCTTAAATTCAGTTAAAGAGATACCAAAATTGTTTCATTTAAAACAGGACCCCGACTTGCCCTTTCTGTAGTTATCACTTCCATCTCATTTCTATTCATATGCAATTTCCGATTGTTTTCCACCAACGTAACATCATGCCTGTAATCCCCAAAGGGGTACGCAGAGGAGTGTAGTACACTCCCACGTTTCACCAGTTATGTTTAAGTACCTTGGAACAGGTGGTGAGCCTATTGCCATACACCGGGCACAATTCCAGACTCTGAGTCACTTCTAGAAATTTTAAATTAGAAAAATCTATTGGCACCTGACTTGAGATTTGAACCCAGGACTTCCGATCGGCAGTCGCGCTTGCAACCACTCGACCAACGAGGCTGTCTTTTCTACCATATATGTATCTTTATCTCAATTTTGTATTATAGCAAGTCTATAATACAGAATTGATATAAACATCAGAAAAATAGCTCTTTTCTTCAATCAGTGCGCTTGTCTGCTGCAGCGATTGGTAACTTTATTGCCTAATAACCAAGTCTCTTCATCCATCGATCATCATTATGATATCAGCTGACATCAGTTGTTACTGTGTTATTCACAGGCACAACTTTTGCTTATTACATCTAAATCACTTAGAAGAGGCTTTCTCAAACTTTTGGCCCCATGAATCCCTATAAAAGATTGCAGATGATAGTAAACCCCTGTGAAAGTTTGCAGATGATAGCGAACCCCTTAACAAAGTAATTAAATGGAAAGAAAATAATAAAATTGACTGTTGAAGAAAAAAATGTTTTTATTTTGATAAAAGGTATCAAATATAATGCTAAAAGAAATATCTTCTTAATATTAATTGATGGGTGACCTATTATTTTTTTCTTCTTCAACATCTAGCCTAGCAAATAGGCAAACAGGCCACCTGCTGGTAGGTGCTCAGCATAGCCAATGGACATTTGCAACACCCAGGGAGTAGCCAATGTGTTGCTGGCTTAGAAGAAAGCTTGTGTCTTGTCGCAAATTGTTTCAATTTTATGAGTAATATTGGACAATTTTAACTCAAATTCTGACTCCACAGGCCACCATTAAATAAATCTTGCCGCAAACACCCTACCATTGTATGGCAAACCTGTAAGGCTTCACATGCCCCACTTTGAGAAACCTTGATTTAGAATAAATTACTCAGTACAATATAAACAAACAATATTTGTTATAAAATAGTTGATTATCTTTTGATTTTTCAAAGCATGCTTATAAAATAGGTCTGTTCTTTGAATGGAACTGCTGATTTAGATGTCAGAGCAGGGTACCATCAATTTTTAAAACTCAGAATTCCTAGTATTAGTTTGGATTCTGGATTTATGAATAGCGTTTGGCCACAGGTTCAATTCTTATTTCAATATGGGGTATATAATTGTGGGAGGGTACTACACTCCTCTGCTTACCTTTTTGAGGGTGTACAATCGTAATGGTACGTGTTACGTAATTAGATAAATAATCAACTATTATCAAAGTTTATTTATACGTAAACCCAAGCTTGGGGCTTAAGAGCATCATCAAAGAGCTAAAGGCGATTACTAGAGTATTTTTAAACCAAATAACAGGCAATTAAATCCGTTACATGATATGAAACAAAAACACTAGAAATCCTTAATCGGTTAATTATAACAACCATGCACTATGAAAATTTGTGCATTAGTACTGTACAGGTTGATCAAAACATCTTTATTTATCATGTTAAAACTTACCTTTAGAATCGAAATCAACATCGGGTATTTTTGTATATTTGATAACAGAACGTCTTTGTTTAATAGATGTCGGAAACCCGGGGTTTTCAATTTGTAGAAAAAAATCGTATACTTTATCTAATTCGGCATCTTTCTTTGGAGATGCCGCAGCATCCATTGTAAAAGTACCAAAACAAAATATATTACTCTGTTATCATATTACATGGGCCAATAAAATTTTACACTAATCTTCGCGTCGGAGATGAAGTTTCAAGGTTTTCACATTTTTGTTTTATATCATATCTACTGTGGATTTATTGTTAAATTTATTCAGTTGAAGTGTAACTTTTTTATGACAAGATGTTTAGACTTGAAGATTAAAACATATAACATTTTATATAGAAAACTAAACACATTTTTCTTCCCTTCAAAATCTATGGTTCTACTATACAGGTTGGTTATCTGTGTACGACATTTAAGGAGACAAAATCACATCTAAATAAATAATCATATTATTTAATCATTTAAAAAATGGCTAAAAAATAGCTTAAAATAGAAGATACGTTGGTAAAAACGAATTACAAATTTATTGATTAGTAAGTCATCATTTAATACTTATATTTATTAAATGATTTTGTTATAACAATGTAAGATATTTGGGGAGATAGCAAATGTCTCTTTGTTGCCTCATAAAATTTGAATAATAGTAGGTTTATGGTTAGTAAATTAACAACTCAACAATCGTATTAATCTCTAATTATTTTCAAAAGACTTATAAAGACGGTTCCTCACGTAAACTTAAATTCTAATTAGAATTGAATGAAATAGTTCACGTAAGAGAAAAACATATATTATGTTTCAAAATTTACCAAGAAATAATAATATTTTAATTATTGTTATTGCAAACCATTAAAATTTATCTGTTTACATATATTTAATCAAAAACTTTGCTGTTCATCCACGCTATACAATGATTTCACAACTTTGGTACCACCGTTACACTAATGCTTATTTAGAGACGAAGTGAAGCGTTCAGTTCTACTCTAAAAGCAGAATAAGTTCTATTTCCATTAAAAACTTGTAAATCTGTTCATACTGTTACATTTTTGTAACAACGGGTTTCCGATGTGCACATTCGTGCATCAATCGTCAATTTTGTGTTTACAAATTTGCGTGTTAATTAATGGAGATAGAATTCATTACGTTATTAAGGTGAATGTTGTTCGCGTGTATTTCAGTTCTTGAATTTTCCTGGATTTTCTTTCTTTAATAATTCGGAATGCTCTCGCGCGATTTTTAATAGCCAACGTTGAACCAGTTAATATTCTTGGACTACATGTAAACTTAACTTACCTACATTTTTTAAGTATGTCTTTACATAAATTTTCAATTATTTTTGTTTCTGAGATTGACGTGGAAAGAGTCTCAGGCCAAGAGATTAAAAAAAATTCTAAAAATCGTTTGGCGTTTCGTGGCGCTTTTTTATTTATTTGCGTTATAGACCTCTATTAGATGAATTTCAAAAATATATTTTATGTACAGTCACAGTTTTATTATTAGTGTAGATTAAAGACAATATTAAAA
Source organism: Parelbella ahira ahira (assembly GCA_018244795.1). Lineage (NCBI taxonomy): Eukaryota > Metazoa > Arthropoda > Insecta > Lepidoptera > Hesperiidae > Parelbella > Parelbella ahira. The sequence goes on along the minus strand of DWME01002287.1, from coordinate 5,366 downwards.
TTCCTGTCTAACAATTTCACATTATTTTGAATACAAGAATCTGTTGTTTTAAATAAATAGGCCCATTTCTTTTTACTTAATGTAGCGATGTGTGTCACAACCTTAACACCAGCACAACATAACAACTAAATTTAGCTGTTCTCTTATAATGATTCAGTCGATGGAATATGTTTTATAATTATTGTGATAATATTTAAGTAAATGTTAACTGTACTGCCAGTAAGCAAACCAGATAATTTATACATTTTGGTTCTAATTAGGCAGACGATACCTAAAACTGTGGTAGTTATTTTTAAAAGTCAAATCGGAAAAGTTCACGACTATGGTTCTTACACACAAGGGAATCTATCTACATCTATGGTGTATACCTATATATCGTTCTTACCTCAATGGTATGATATGACACAATATACAATACTCTTTCATTGTAACAAACTTTATAAACTTTATTTCAAAAAATAGTTACATTGATCAATTTTAATTCGTGCAGTGTGGGTAAAATAAAAGTCTTTGACTAAAATATGTTGTAATCTCTGTACCAGAGTTTCTTACGTTTGTTGCTTTCAACCTATGGACGTGCGTAACTAATCTATAATAATAAAGGTTGTCGTTTTGTTAGAGGTAAAATCATATAGATTTCGTCAGTACCTGCGATAAAATAATAAACTAACGTGAAAAAGGTGACAAAATGAGTAATACCAAGTGAACTGTTCATTGATCACTAACAATGCATTAGAAAATATGTGATGCAAGTGGCAATTTTGAACGATGAAAAGTGACGAGATACACACGTAGTCGAATGATCGTCTAATTTGATATCAAAAACGTAAGTACTTTATACAAAAACTTGTTTTATAATGTTTGACATAAAGTCGCGTGCACTAGGGTAGCCATTTTATATTCTGCATTTATTGAGCTGTGGGATGACTGCTCTAGTTATTGATAGTTCAACAAAGGTGGAAATGCGCATGATAGGTAGGTACGAAGGAAAGGGATGCAATTCGCATGTACCTGATCATTATGGTTCTCGAATGAGGACTCTTAGCAGTGTAGAGTCATAAATCACTGAAAAATCTGGTGAAAGTGGGTTTTTGAACATTTTCTTGCGTAAATATTATGTAAACAAGGATTCGCAAGATGCCAGGCAGACGGAAGTAAGTCGTAGTGCTTATTTAACATTTTCGCAGATGTGATATGTTGCGTTCTTTAATTAAAATGACGATTTTATTGATTTTCTATCATTTCGTAACATTTCTTGCTTTACCTGCCTTTATTTTGTTGCGTATTTTGAGTATTTCATTTAAAATTGTGTTTAATTTCATTTATAGATTTTTTGTTAGGCAGTTTTGTACTAATATTATATTGTGAACAATAATGAAATTCGTGAATCGTCTATATTGAATTTCAAGATTTTTCTTTAATTGTGCGCCAAGAAAATTCTAGTTTCATTGTACATGGTTGTGGTGTAACCAATATTGGCATTTTGAATTTTATAGATAAATTTTATTAAATTATATTCAAATGTAAAAAAGTGGATATCAGTTTCATATTTTATACTTTCAATGAAACAGTCCATTTAATTCGCCAGGCGTTGACCAATTGTAAAATTTTTCTTTATAATTCAAAACAGATTTTGAATGGTTTTGTTTTATAACAAAGAGTACCTCGCTTGTAGTTTAGAGTTTTTGTATTCAAAATACAATTACATATATTCTTTATTGTATCATCACCATCTGTATCATTATCAAAATCTTCTTAGTTTGACTGTTGGACCCATGTGTCCTCTTGAAAGAGAAAAGACTAATTATAGTCTGCCACACAGGTTAAGTACAGGCGAGGAACTCAAAGGTGTCTAGATTCCCTTACATTGTTTTTTTTCACTGCTACTGTAAGTGATATTGAATATTTATAACACATGGTCCTGCAGTAAATATATTTGTGCTATGACATCAAATCAACTTCTTCGGAGGTGTTGGGTGAATTTTAAGTCGCTAGACTTTTCTTTACACATACACATAAGGCTGACAAATTAAATATTAAACACTTTACTATGAAATATTTCATAACTAGTTATGTATATGATTATATATGTACTAGCTTAACTCATATTTGTTTCCGGGATGGCTAGACTAATTTCGGACATATAAAAAGTTCTTCTTTATAAGCTCTCTACGATTGTAGCGAGGTAGCAGCAGAGACAAAGAAGGATCCTATATAGGTCTAAAACTAGTCCGTCCATCAAGTAAAACATAAATATAACATCATACCTATAATCCCCTAAAGTGGTAGGCAGTGGAGCATAGTCTACTGCCACATATCACCAGTTCAGTCCCATGGAATAGGTAGCGAGCCTATTGCCATACACCGTGCATAGAGCCAGACTTCATGTTACTACTAGAAAGTGTAAATTACAAAAATCCAATAGTATCAAATCTGGGATTTGAACCCGGGACCTGTTGATCGGCAGTTGCGCTTGCAATTGATCGGTTGATCGGTTGAATGAGGCAGTCAAAAATACATATACAATCATGAAAAGCATGAAAAGCAAGGAGTTATGCATGTATAATCTTAGTGTATAATATATAAGATATAATGTATAATTGTTAGTATATAAAGTATAATTGTAATGTTGAATGTATAATGGATTGTGTTTAATTGATAAATATAAGATACAATGACATTAGGTTCGATAAATTGTACAAAGATTTTTGCCCATCAACCAGCTTGATAAAACATGCAGGAAACTGTTATGTGTAACATCTTATTGAAATTGCCGTGTTTTGTGCAATAAGATTAAATAAATAAATAAAATAAAGATCAAGAAAAAGACCTTTGAAACTTGTATCTTACCCTGTATTACATATGGCTGCGAAACCTGGGCTTTGACTAAACACCATAGGGAAAAACTTGTAAGATGTCAGAGAAGCACTATGGAAGGTAAGGTGACAACATAAATAAATTCTTGACAGTAATTGTAAATTTGGAACAAACAATAAAGTAACAACATATTTGCACAAAATTGGAACCCTGATTTCAAATATATCAGAGAGAAGTCACTCTTGCAGCATGTTACATACCTTTTTCAAATGAAACCATCTTTAATTATAACAAGGCTATGTGGTTGCAAATTGTGATGCACTGTCCGATCAAAACAAACAGTCTCCCGTTTTAAACTATTGAGTGTAATGAATTTTAGCTAATCAAAGCTGTCCAACAATCAAAGTTATTTAGATTGTCTTAAACACATGCAATAGAAATGATTGCCTATAAAAGCGATAGTGTCTCACTAGCCCAATGGGCCCATGATTACCAAACCTTGCTGTTGGACAGGGGATTGTGTGTTTGATTCTCGCATAAGACAAATATTTGTTTCATAAGCACAAGTATTTGGTCTGTCTCTAGATAAAAAAAATATTAACAAAATTCTATGCTATTATACATTAATTATATGTGATTAGTATTAATTACTATATTTATTACTTAAGTATGGAGTTCATGAGTACAAAAACAAATAGGGAAACTATATCTCATTGTGGTAACACTTACCAGTGAATGGACACATAATTTTTATACTTATTTCATCACCAGTTACTATTCTTCATGTGCTGTTGTGTACTAAATCATATACAAAATGAACCATACATTTCCATTATTGAACAGGTATACTTAAAAATAGGCACAGTTAAGTAAATTTTACAATTATAATACACATATGTGTTTCAGTATAAAATTGTTGTCATTATAGTCTTCTTCATAGTATAAATGATTATTTTTGCATATGATTATGCTGATTCTCACACTATGTTTATTTTTATTCGGTTGTCAGTGTAAGCGGTCTGTAATTTAACAACAATCGCTAGTGAAATCAATTAGAACATTAAATTTCTGTCATTTCAAAGTAGGAAGGTATGTGGAATAGGTATACATGCAGTAAAAATCATTGAGGAACTGAACTCAGATGTTGTTCAGGATTCAAAGTAATTGCATATTTATGGGTGTATATTTATTATGTATTATTTACTCATCTTTAACATTTTCTGCTCATAGGTAATATTCAGTTCTTCACACAGAGTTCTTTCGTTTTTAACTGTTAACCTACTAACTGCTAATTTTATTAATGCTACTTTGTCAAAGGTTTCTCAACTCCTTACTATCAGCCATTATTTGGTACATCATTGCAGTAATGTATGTTGATCTGCAGTTATCTCGTGAAATAACTGCAGATTAACTTACATTATTGCCTCGTTGATCGAGTGATTGCAAAGCGCGATTGCTGATCGACAGTTCCCAAGTTCGAATCCCGAGTCGATTACTATTGAATTTTTGTAACTTAGATTTTCTTATAGAAATTGCTAGTAGTGGCTCGGAGTCCAGTGCCTGGTGTGTGGCAATAGACTCACCACCCATTCCATGGGACGTAAACCATAACTGGTGCAACATGGGAGGGTACCTCATTACTCTGCCTATCCCTTCGAGGAGTACAGGCGTGATGTTACGCTTATTGCGCGTAACTGTTATTCTTGCAAGAATATGATTTAAGGATTCTAACATACGACATTTCAATTTAGTTATCGGGCTGTATAAAAATCCCAACTGAAGCAAAATCTGTATTTAACATATAGATACATCTATCTTGCGTTACAAGAGAGAAACAGCTAGCTTTGACCTAGATACCCTGCGAGGGCGTAAATCAATAAAGCTATCCTGGGATGGCGAGCTCGCTATGAGCTATTTCGAACTGTATCTTCAATATAAAAATCATTGTTTTTATTTTATCAAACACCAACTTAATTTTAAATTTATATTTTTAACTATTCCCAAACGTAATTATTCTTGCGTTTAGTAAACTTCAATGAAATCATCAAATATAAATATAAGTTAAAATAGTTAGACATATTAAAACTTGCAGTCATTTAAACATATATTTATAACAACGTAAAGGTGCGTAATGTACGGTAGAAATAAAATCTTAATCTCACATGCGATCTTTTTCAAGTCTAAAAGCTCTATCTTCTAGTATTAAAAGCAATGAAAACGTTATCTGATTCATACTATACCATAGTTAAATGCCAAAAGAAAGGGATTAATAGTGTTCTATTTATCTCACTATGCAACTAAGTAGTAATTAATACACGTCGAAATGTGTCGTATTGATAGTATAGGTAGTCATTAAAAATGAAGTCAAGTTAAATAGAAAATTGGTAGTGTATTCAAACTATCGACATTTATCGTTGTATCAAGATAATTTTATTTATGGGCCTTTGCAATTAGCGTCAATCACACAAATAGGCAGTGATAGCCTAGTGGTTAAGAATTCAGCCTCTCACTCCGGGGGTCCTGGGTTCAAATCCATGGCGCGCACCTCT
>DWME01002286.1:0-21386 GCA_018244795.1 Parelbella ahira ahira | reverse complement strand
AACTCGTGTATCGCGCACCGTCTGCTTTATTCCGCGAATCGTGTTTGTCGGTTCGCTCTGTATTTTACCCTTTAACTAATGGATTACTTCGTGGATACGTTTTCACTCCATTTTTCATAGCTTAGACGTTCATTATGGAGCGTCAGCATTAACCATAAATTACGTATGTGTTATTATCAGGAATGGTTATCGTGCAGTTAAATTCAGATAAATGTTAAGTTGCAAAATACTCTTAAGTCTTTCCATACTTATGAGACCACAGCCTAGGTTAACCTAAACCGAACAAACATTGGGTAATTAATTAATTGCAGACACATATAGGTAACTAACAGACCACCAATAACCGTTTGCTTACGAATGACGTACGGTTTAGCGTAGTCAAATAGATACTCCTTTCCTTTAAGACACGGAAACTCGAGCTCGTCAAACTAAATGACCTTTAGTGAATATTACTTGAAATTATATTTTAAGTTAGACAAGGGACAATTCCTTAGACTGGCACATTGATGTTGGATAAACATCGCAGCTAATGGACACGTTTAATTATCATCAATTAAAAGTTCACACGTTTCTGTACATATTATGTGTGAATACGCACTTGGGAAATTTACGACCATACAATGTTAAGATGCAAGGAAGTGCCCAATTTAGATGTAATTGTTTGTTTATATAGCAAACGCTCAATAAAAGACTATTAAAATATAGTAATTGCTTTGCGGTAACGAGAGGTGCAGAAGCAGAAAATTTACAGTGATCATGTGTGTAAGGGGCACTACATTTATTAAGGTGCCGTGTTGTCACATGTAATATGTATTTGTACTCATTAAAAATTAATATCTGAACACATACAGCATAAGTTGTTCTATGGCTACCGAACGTTAGCACAATAACCCAAGACAGTGCGACATATTTTTATGTCAATTTCGATACTCAATAATATTTATTAGGAAATAAAATTTTTATAGAACAATTATAATATAAATATGTACACTTTCTTTTTCGAATACATTAAGAAATGTAATTACATAAATAATTATTGTAGTAACTAACCATAATATGTAGGTATACTTTGTGGTATGTGGTAACGGAATCGATTTTAGACCTGAATGTATTATTCAACATCTGAAATCGATTAAAATGCGGTTTTATTAACCTACGAGCTAACATTTTACGACCACAATAACTTAAATGGATTCCGCCCAGAGAGAATCCAGTGAATGTATCGACTTTCTATTTATAATTTACCGTGTTTTGCTCACAGGGTTACAGCTTTTATAAGTATCCATTTTTGATGGAAACATGGGATCTAGAAATGTATATATTTCCCAAGGATAAACAAGCAACACACACATTTCAATTGTAAGTATTCAAACATAATGCCAGAAACTAAATATTGCCCTATTTAGGCAACCATGGCTTACCTCTTGCTGGAACTTATTTACTTAGTAATAATTATTAATAAAAATAATAAAATTGTATTCAAATAACATTATATGAGTAAGAATGATGGTTACATTAAATTTAATCCTTTGAAGAGATATAACTTCGTAAGGATTTCTAAAATTATATAGATTATTGCAAAAATTTTCTGTACTATGTAGTCTGTAGTACGACAATAAAATTATACAGACATTGTATACATTTCAAAATAGTTTGGTGCCCTAGGTTGCCTGCAAACTTGTGAAAACAGTAAATAGAGTAATTTTAAAATTTAAGGCAATGGCTTAAAATTCGGTCTCTCACTCCTAGGATCAGGGTTCAAATTCTGGTGGAAACCTCTTTACAAAAAAAATATACGTTTTAAGATTTGAGATTGCATGCTATTAGGGTGAAGAAAAACATGGTGAGGAAACCAGTACACATTACAGTTTACAAAAAATGTTATCTAAGACGCGTGAAGTGAGCCAACCTGCACTTAACCAATATGCCAGACTATGGCCTTAACCCTATAGTTTTTAGATCAGAGCTGTGTTCCAACAATGAAATGATAAAAGGGTCGAAAAAATTGCTTGTTGCTATCTCATTCTGGAATCCTTGGTCTCTGTGCAACGTTGTAACCATAAAGAATTAATATACGTACATCTGTATGCTTTGATCAATTGATTACTTATGTGCACACACAAGTTATCTAGAAGTAGAATATTTTTAGTTCAACGCCCTGCTTCAAGAAATAAAAAACATCGCTTCGTCTAGACAACAAATGACATAGATAAGTAAATAAATCTCCCTAGCCTTTGATTGAGCAAAATATATCGTGACTGGAAACTAAACGCAATGAACGTCGCAATAAACTTAAATTTTACTGTCTGCTATTTGGGTAACCGTATTGTTTTCAGCAGGTTTCATTGTGGGCATTCGGATTGTTAGCCCTTGAACATTATCTTTTAAATAACATATACATACAGTAATATATTCATACAAGTTTATTAAAGTGAAACTTCTTTATCGACGTATAAGAGAAATTTTATAACAATGTAAAAAAAATCGTCACAATATTCGGTTACGCGCCATTTTGTTTTTTTTTATCAAAATTCAGTATAGTGACGTAGAAAATAACATATCAGTTTGAAAGTGACAAAATAAAAAGACTTTTTCAAATTCGAGTGAATATAGAGTAAAAGTGAGAGTGATTATATACATATTTCGTTTGATAAATCCAACACGTGAGCGTGATTTTAATATATTTTTTTAAGATTAACCTCACTTTTGCATATCAGTACTATACATAAGTTTATTTTATACATTCACCACAAGACAGCTATTAAAATAGCTTGAATTATTATCAAATGCTAAGATATATGTAAGAAAGTCTAAAAGTGCGACAATATTGTCCCAATAGAACCTCTACTCCCAAGGCTCAAGTGCGAAGATTGTTTGGAGAATAAACATTTATTCCGTGTGTTTGCTAATCTTGTAGGCCAAATTGTTTTCGTTCCTATTCAGAATATATGTACCTACTTAGAAATCATCTTTCGCAAATTACCACCAATAAATGAATGATTATGTTTCATACATATTTTTAGTAACGAATAAAGTTAAAAGAAGTTAAGTTGAGGCATTTATTGAAATATTATAACTTTTGCGTCTATTCTTAATTGTTAGCATAGTATTTCAAAATATCCACAATTATAATGATGGGATATCTCTTTTGAAATAATTTATTTTTTATGTATTCCAATAAGACAGTAAATGAGATATGAAACATGTAACTGTCTTTTTTATACATCATCATCATCATCATCAGCTTACTCCCTTCCACTGCTGGACATAGGCCTCTCCAATGGTACGCCACTGAGCTGGATCCACAACTTTTTTTTATACGCGGAGTCAACTTAATAAGCTGAAATTACCATTTTAATTCGTAACTAAAGAAACTAGACTGCCTCGTTGGTCGAGTGGTTCCAAGCGCGACTGCAGACCGGGATATCCTGGCTTCAAATCCCGGGTCGGGTGCTATTGGATTTTACTCATTTAGAATTTCTAGTAGTGACTCGGAGTATGGAAACGTGCCCGGTGTATGGCAATAGACTCACCACCTATTCCATGGGACTTAAACGTAACTGGTGAAACGTGGGAGTGTACCACACTCATCTGCCTTCCCCTTCAGGGATTACAGGCGTTATGTTACTAAGCGAAACTACATTTGTTATTATAAGAGAGTTACATATAGAAAACATAAAGCGTGTCACCTATATAAACCTATACAAAATTATCTTTCAGTAGAAATACATAATAATATTTATCACAATGTAACGTAAATCGGAAAAAGGCTCATATTTGTAAGATTTTTTTCCATTTACCGCAGCTCTCCGGTATATTAGATAAATCCACTTAAGTACACCGGGTAATCTACTAACGATGCGGAAGGGAGTTTACTAGAATATGACGTGTTGGTTGGGCCCGCTCTAACACTAATGCGGTTATCGAAAACATGTGGTAGAATATGTAACCGCTATTTTGATAGACATTTAGCATACCTTGTGGAACACTTTAAGCCAATAAATCGATTTAAACATTAATTGAAGCGATTAATATTTTTGTTATTTTATTTTATTAATTTAAACGGTAATTGGTATGGTATTTTATTACGTAGTGCGGTATGGTTTTATTTTAATTTTCAATTTTTAATTCCAACATATTAGAATTACAATTTACAACTGCCTAACCTATGCAAAGAAAAGTTGTGTTTACAATATGATTTTAATGTTTATAAATCTGTGTCATTAAAGAGAAATCGTCCACTTATATAGAAATACTAGATATACATATCCAAAGATGGGCTAATTAAAGAAAGGATTAATGGTTTTCATAATATCCATTTAACAAGAAATAGACTACATGCTCCTATAATTTTATAGATATACACACAAAAAATGTCCTATCGAAATTTAAATCAAAATTTGGGCAAAATCCAGAAACAAAACGAAAACATCTATTATTAAGACGAATCCACTTCATGCATATAAAGTTGAAGAACACCTTTGTATGTAATATTCTAATGTAGTATAAATATTCAGCAAATAAACTGGTACACGCACAAATCTTGTTAAATAACACTTGTATCGTGGGAGCTAGACATTTATTTGCGGACTCGAAGATGGACGAAGATTTATTGTGCACGGACCGAGTACTGAACAGAGTGAACTACACCATATTGCCCAAATAACACTCCCACCTGGGGTTTATATCTTTTATTTTCGGTCCCGCGATGATGTGTATATACCTCTTCTTGTTTCAACCGATAATAATATTCTGTGACGTAATCTAGACTTGCGTGAGCCATGTATATACGAGGTATGCAAATCAAAGTCCAGAGCGTATGATAATTGCATAGATCTTGATTTTGTGTGCATTTTCGAGGTGACTTTCATTTGAGATTGAAGCTGGTTACCCCACTGATGCCGAGGATTATCCTGCTTAACAAATTTTTTGATACAATAAATTATTTATGAAAATTGTAGTAGGTAATCGATTTTGTTACATTTTAGTTATTTACTGCACAAACGTTACAATATTTTTAAGTATATTTATTTTACAAAATCAACATATTACGAGATTTAAAATATACATATTTGAGATCAGTTAACTGCTTGTGAAAATATAAAACAGAAGTACAAACTCGAGATATCACTCATGAAATTTGAAACAAAGATTCACCTCCCAAAATCCTCGGCAAGTTCCAAGATTACTATTTGATCCAAGTCGGAAAAACTCAACGATGTCATTTGAAAGGTCTTCAATAAAGTCCATAATCTGGTCATTTATCAAATTTTGGATCGAAACATTTAGGAAAAATGGAATTAATCTAAAATGTTTAATAAATTGTGATCTTTGGGTTTAGATACCTATACATAAAACAATTATGAAAAATGAGTAGTCATGTGAGTTATGAGAAATAAAAATAAGTGATGATTCTGGACACTTAGATACCAAACGTATGAAAACACCCTTTTGGTGATTATAGGTAACAGTCCTAGGTAATGTTAACACAATCTTAGCTGAGTCTAAAGGTCTACTCAATTTTATTATCAAATTAGTTATTATCATTAAGAGCCACTAATTTTTTTGGTATAGTTACACAACTTAATAACTACTTCTAGGAGATAGAAAAATGTAGATAAAATCAAATGGCCTATTGGATCAGTGGTCAGTTACCGTGAATGCTAAATCACAGGTTCATTCCTCAACGGAAACACATATTGGTGCGATGAGCACAAATGATTTTTTATACCTGGAAGTAAATACAAGATAAGTTATAAGCAATCAATATTGAAATATGTATATTCAAAAAAATAAAAGAAGAAGAAGAGGCACGGCAGGTTTGCAAGGATAGAGATACCTGGCACTCCGTGCTCTCCCATCCTGTAAGGGACCTGGCGTGAATATATTTATGTATGTATGGATTAACGCATACCTATTATGTGTCCTTATCCTGCATAACATCTGTTATTATCATTTTTACTAAAGTGAAATATGCACTTATAAAAGTTTTTATAAAGCACAAAACAGTCAAAGACATTATGATATTACAATAAAAAACCTCGTCAACGCCACCTGTAATCTTTCCTTCCGACTTTGTTCTAATCGTACTTAACGTCGCTATCGGGAACCGTCGCTGCTCAACATAACGAACGAGACATTATTTTACTTTTAACGCAAATTGCAAGGTGTATTTTTATACAACATCAGCCACTTCCTCAGTTCAAACAAGGTCGCTGTTTTGCTTCCTCGAAATTTAATTTACAACGTCCATTAAGAGACGCGCTACGTGGTTTACTCTTTTCCTTTTTACAAACAAATGAGTTCTGCTTTGGTGATAAAATAATTAATTTGATAAAATAAATATAGATAAGCGTATCTTTAATAGATGAATAAAAACTGCGACTTCGATAAATATAGACAGGCTAAAGAGTTTTGTTGAGATCATAACAGATAGAACACTTAAGTCTCTGCCTATCCCTTTGATGTATGTAATATTTAGATCATTATTATATCTTCATTTTATAAAATTCAAACCGTCACAACGTTCGGGAGCTCGCGGACATATTTGCATATTGCAAACAATCATCGTATGTGGTTGGCACATGGATGAGTAAGTACTATGAGATGCTAATATCCAATTTCCGTTGGCATTTCCTTGTTTTGGAAAATATTCGTCGTGGGTGCTATCGTTGCTTTCATTTACTATTAGCTGATACCCGCCCCGCGGCTTTTGCGTCGCCTATTATATTACCAATGTAATTTATGTTCAGAGAAAAATCAAAAAGATCGGAAGCGAAATGTCATTTGCTCACAAAATTACTTTGTTATATTTAATCCAGTGTCATACGATTCACTATTCGTAGCTGAACTATGTATATCATTTATCTGGGTCACTAAACACATAGTGCGTATAAAATTCGATGTTTCTTAAATATTTTTTTATTAAATGAAAATTTTCCAGACCTATAATTCTTTAATTATTCAGATATCCGCATAAGAAACGATCCATAGCAACAGGTGAGTTTAATATTTCATGCTAAAATCTTGCTTATACTAACATAAACTGATCGTTTTGTCAATAACTTCAATTTATTATAATATAGAAGGAAGTATAAATCAAAGGAAGATTCATAACTTGAGTTGATTTGTGTGATTAATTGTTCCTATTGTATCGTCATGCCAGGTTCCTTATGGGGTAGGCAGAGAGCAACAAATGCCGAATGTCTCTATCCATATAGAACTGACATTCTTGTTATAAATTGACCACTGCCTTATAGTAAAATTAATACAATTGTTGTCAGCAACAAACCATTTTTTTTTTTATTTACCTACTCTTAGACTTCAGGAAGGTAAAGGCTACCTCAGAGATAGCCTACGTCGGACACGTCGATTTAATCAACTTATCATGGTTTAGGGCTTTTTTGATTTAACGCATTTTTCGACGGGCTTATGCTCGTTTTCGTTTACGTGTACACGTACGTTTAGTACCACACGCGCGGCTCGTAGAAGCGTAGGCCCCCTAATACGCTCGTATACGCCTGAACGGCCTATGACCCTTCCCCTCGCACCGCACTAAATCAGACACAAAACGAATGCCCACACATTGATATTCTCCTACTTATTTTCTTCGTCTTTATATCAAGTGTTATATACCTTCAAAAACGCATATAATTTACTAACGTCAGAACTGTGTACCACGATTCGAATCCCAAACCCTTGAAAACGAAAATTAATATCCAAATCACTAGGCTACGAATGCTACTAATTAATAAGGCCATATTATTTTCACATTATATAATAGCAGATATAATGTGATGGTAATAATTTATTACTTCACAAATAGACAGGAATTCCGTCAGCTACAAAACATAGACGGAATAATATGGACTCAAAGTAAAGATACAATTACGGAAAGCGAAATTAAACGGGCAAAATTGATAAACGCACAGCAAAATTAACTGAATTGCTACATTTTCAAGTAGGCAACTCCATACGCAACCGTTTTCACGCACCATTTGTCTTCATCATCACAAATGAGATTGCCGCCATGTCGTGGGCTACCGTAAGTATAATAATGATGAGGTGTAATAATAAGTCCATAAATTGCGCAGCTTTCATTTCGTTTGACGTACCGTAATAGGTTCCACCTAGGCACCTGGTGCAACCTACTAATCTTGTTGCAGAACAATATTTTTAAGGACGTAAATAATTTTATATAAATAGTTTGCTTAGGTTCAATATTGTACTGTGAAGTGTTAAACTACGGCATACGTTGCTATTGATTTTACTGGTTTGTTTATTTTTTTAATATTTTTTTCTAATAACGTTGTTTTAGCGCACGCTTAAGTATATACATATATCTAATCATATTACAAGTTTTTACGTAGGCGTACATATTATCATGTCTTTTGCTCATACGAGTGGGTAGAGACTAAAAATTTCCAGTGGCTACGGTCCTAACTTTTTTCGCCTCTTCTCCACATATCTAAATCAACGTACAAGCTCTTCTATTTAACATACTTTTCTCCAAACCTATTATATTTAAGAAATATATTATACTCTTTTACTTACCGTAATTGTAGCAAATTAGTAAATAAATACTGTCATGTCGACTGTCGACGAATGTCAATGAAATACATTGAACTAAAATGAGAAGTTTATGAAACAAGTATGAGTGATAGAGTCGGAAGATTCGGACCTAAGCTTATGTATTTCAATTAAATGGAAACTTAAAAGGAGGCTGGGTCAAGAGGATACTTAACAGACAAATATACAAGGCAACTAATGAAAGTCCCTCAGGCAAACTACCTGGTTTTCGTACTAAAATGAACTAAACTAGAATTGTAATCGTCAGAATTTCTAGTCGCTGCCTACCCCTACAAAAAATCGACGTGACGACCCGTATGCACCTATTTATCATAATATGGTAATGAAATATGAAGGCTGCTTTATGTCTTAACTTTAGGGTTTATAATTAAAGTTTCGTGGAAACGTTAAAATGACATACTCGTAAGTGAGTGCTTAGCAAACTTGTTACATATTCGAAGTTGTAGAAGGAAGGAAGTTACCAAAGAATGGGGTACCCTTTCTCTCGTTAATTTTTTTTTGTACCTGTTATTTATTATAAACCGAAACTATAACATCACTTCTGTAATGGCAGTTGGCAGTTGAAAAAGTTGGCAGAGGAGTGCAGAACAATCCCACGTATCACCAGTTAGGCTTACGTCCCACAGTGCAGTTAATGAGCTTATTTCCATGTATAGTGAGTTATTCTTAGGTGTAAATTCAAATAATTCACAATACAATAATATTTGATATAGTTTTCATAACTGATATACATATTTCAATATTTGTACCGGGAAAAAATAATAAAAATCACTTCATACGATCAATACCAAACACAAAGTATAACGAGGACATGGGTGCCAATGACCCCTACATATTACTTTACTGACATTCACTGACGGTCAGACAAGCAAGTTGACGGTTTCAATAACTTCGTGTGTTGTTAGCTCAAATGTCAGCTACTTCAATTAATTTATTAGTAATAAAACTGTTTCATGTCCTAAGGATTGGCTTTCTATTCATTGTTTTTTGAATAGCCGTTTTGTTTCATTATCTTTAAAATATATTGCTTTAAAAGGGTAAGAAGAAAATAAATTATTTGATAATAAAACAGTTGACCGATTTACGTTCAACATTGTTTTTCTTTTATTGTTATACAGTCTGACGTTAATTGAAATACAGTAATTGAAGTAAACTTGTATGTTAAAGTGAATTAATGAGCGCCTAGTTTCAAAGTACACTATAGAACCAGTAGACCTGATCCCTTAAATGAGCTGTGAGGGACGGTTTCTCTTGTGCATAATAAGTACTGAAAGTCAATACATTTCTAAATTCAAAGCTAGTAGCGAACGAAACTAGAGGGAATAAGTATCACTTTCGAATTCTGAATCAGATGCAAACAAAACGTTTCGGATTTGAGGGTAGCTTTGATCTCTAGCATCAATGTCGATAATATACCTACTAGTTACGTAAAACTAATCTACCCTTCAATATCAATCCACTTAACAAAGCCTATAGTATAGTTGAGGAAGATGTTAAATACTAAAATTCGTATTCATTAAATTAATGTAGGTATCATTAACCCCTTTTATGGTTCCACCGTTAGACATGAATATAATCTCAGAGCATAAAGGTTTGAGGCTGCTGCCGAGCAAGGTGTGTAATTACGGGGTTGACAGACTTCACACGCCTTAAATATCATTACGGAGTCTCAAGGGCTACACCTTTTCTAGCAATAGGTACTTTACTGTTGCAAAGAATAATATTCATTTAATTTTAAAACATTAACTTCAAAAGTCAAAGATGTGACTTTATGAAGTGTGTGTTAACGTGTGACAAAAATTTCATATTTGAATTAATAATAAAAAAATATTACGCACATCTGTTCTATACACATCTATCATAAGGAGAAAAACACGCTTATAACATTTAACGAAATTAGAACCTATCATTTTATTTAATTCAAGATAAAGATAATTTAATGACGCATGTAACTTAATATTAAACTGGCGTTGCGAAAATAAACAGCAAACGTACATGGTGACCGCTATTCCAAACTCTTCAATACTGACTGAAGTTCAGAGTGAGAACAATCATAGAATTGTTCTTAACTTTAAGGGTTAAATTGGACCGCCTTATCTCTGAGTTTATTTATATAGTAGCAGTAACAAAATAATGGAAACATTGCTACCTGTATTTAGACTCCTAAGGCTTTATCTCTTTGTATATCTGTCCCAAAACAGGAAGAAAATTATGCAAATAGACGCTTGTAATGAAGCTGCAGAGAAATTTTCTACGAAACGACGAGATTGTTCTACCACTTTGAAAACAGATCTCAATATATTCCCTATTGCTAAGCACTATTTCCTTTTATTAAAGCAACGTGTATCAGTAAAACTTACAAGGGCTTGTAAACGTTCAACATATGTCACTATCGTACAAGAAATATATCATGAACAGCATCGAATCGTAATCGCGGATTTCTTCTGTCTTGTACGGTAGGACGTACATATTCATAAATCTTAGAATTCAGTTTATTTTACGTAAAAAGATTCTCGTAAGCATATTATTAGGTGAGTATAGACAGGTGAGTCCTTATTTATGGACAATATATTTCGTATGTTAGAAAAGTGGTAAACAGGCAAGCGGGCCAAATGATATTAAATGGTTTTTGTCGATAAACATTCGTATCCGATCTCGCATCGCACTGAAATATCTGAAATCTATCATAGATGTATTACTACGCTTTCGGGCGAAGTGAGAACGACTCGTGTCGTAGCCTGTCTGTTTACCACACCCTTCGAACTGGAACAACAACGCAAACGCTGCCACTTAATCAGGCAAAGCCTCGAATTCTGCCGCTTGTATACGAAATATACACGTTTATACTAAATGAGATATTGCAAAGGATTTATTTCTATCATGCGAGAAAACCAACATGAGAAATTCTCATTTAGGGAAAACGTGGATAACGCTCTGTATTAAATTCCGTTCTATAATTTGTCCGTTTGCGTTGCTTAGTTACTACAGCCATATTTCGACAAATATAACAGCTATTTTAACTGCATTTATCTTGACTAATTGTAGAGGAAACTACTTTAATAAACATATGTATATCTTAATATAATATCTAGTAGTGGCTCAGAGTCTTAATCTCCGCCCAGTATGACAATAGACTCACCACCTATTCCATGGGCGACGTATGTATGTGTACGTAACTAGAGAGACGAGCAAAGGTACTACGATCTGCCTACACCGTTTGTTAAAATTCTAATGAGAAAATATATTCATTTTAGTATACAAGTGTTACGTAGTCGTTTTATAGATGTTATATCCTCACTGTTTCACTCATGTGATAGTCAGATACTTTATCTACGCGAACTACATTAATATTAAGCGCAAGAAATATTATATCAGTCAATTTTCGAATAAATTTGACTAATCAATCTCACTATTTATGTAGCAATTCACACAATACACAATTCTGATAATGATGATCAGTGATGATAGAGCATTAATTCGTCAGTGCTGTGATAAGGTCTACCCAGCAGACGCAACACGGAATCGCCGTAATCATTCTTACTGTTAGGCTATCATTATGTATATAATATGTAGACATACCTATATATTAGATAAACCTTACCATCGCCTTTATAATAACCTTAACCCATGTCACAAATTTGATTTATGTTATTTGACGGGGATCCAATCCAATTGACGTTTCCTATATCAGAAGGACACCGAACATGTCCATCGGTGCGCAAGTTGTCATGGCTTAATCATAATACATCAATATAATAAATGAACAGGTACAATACAATACCATATAATACGATACAAAAAACACTTTATAGTCCACCACATAAAGAAAATATAAAATGTTACAAATACCTACATGTATTTGCTGGACAAGCATGCTACAACCATATGGCACACTTTTAATTTCTCTCAGGCACGGCTATAGCCAAGTATTTATTTATACTGAATAAAACAAAATATTACCATCGATTCTCTCGAAAAACATTTTGCATTAGGGTTATTAACGAATTTAACCTAAATATTCCATTATATAATTTTACGCATGATTCCTGAATTACGTGTCCAAATATGACGTATGTACCTATATTATAACATGTACTTATAAATCATAAAAAATATCATAAAACTCATATAATATATCTCTGGAACGGTACGAAAAAAAATACTCACTATTTTTGTACTTAAACTTCATATGTGGCTATATTCCTATGTATTGAGGTATTTCGGTTATCCTTACGAAATGGTCTATTTAATTAAGTCTTAAAGTACCATCAACTAGAATTAGTCTTAATGAGCAAACATAAAAGTTTTAATGAGTAAAACGTATTTACATAACATTCGCATAATATTTGTGTACTGGAGTATTTTAATCTGCATGTTATTGTTTATATTTCAATGGCAGAATGTATAAATTTTGTACTTACATGTACAATAGAAAGCCCAGGACCGGACGAGTAGGACCGAGGAGTAGCAGGATATCCAAAGGCTGATGATGATGTTTATTAGCTGGGAATGAGTATTTTATTTCATATATTTTCTAATCATACTTGCTTACATCAATACCCGCTTATCCAGTACAGCATACAGTATAGACAATGAACTTGTATATTACATTCACTACAATAGCACCCATTTGTGGTCACCTGATGCAGCCGCGGACCGCATTCCCAACATTATGAACAAACCCCTGGTAACTATATCAATGGGTAATTTATTATTGTTCATAAAGTATATATTATGTATATTTATTACATTGATGACATAAAACTTAATTATTGTCATATGCCTCCCATATAACCCGGTATCACTCCCATGGTACAGGATACCTTTTCAAAGTTTCCCCCCGTAAACAAAAAAAGCCATCGTTAAAGGGATTTCTGCCCATAGACCACACGCTGGGCATGCGCGTTGGGGATCGCAGAGCACGGCTTCTCGCAATGTCTACGCTACTGCCTGGCTGCGCCATACCCTGATCTGCCAGCCTTACAATTTACTTCTATGGATTTACTACTTGGTCACGTGTATGTTAAGTAAAACTATAACAAGGTAATACTAAGCGTATATTAATAAATAAAATCTTTAAACAAATATTCAGGCGCAAGTTAAACCAAAATATTGTATTAATAAAAATTTGTCTCTTTGCCGTTAATCTTCTCGATATGTAGAAACTGCTTTAGGACCTGTTATACGATTAGAGACTGTGGTACTTTATGAAGCAGTTGTTACGGGATTTCTGGTTATATGTAGTTATTATGATATAACTGTACGGGCACAATTTCAAGATATTACACGCTATAGAATCCAAGATCTTCGAGCCGGTAAATTTTCAAACAAAATATGTACCTAAATAATAAAAAAATTAGTAAAACAATTTAAAACCTCTCATCAGTTAATACTAAATAAATTATGTATAGCGCAGATTGCTGCACACAGTTCCATAACAAGCTCGTCCCGTCCGAAACATCAGTTTATAATTGAAAACGGTAGGTATAGTTTGTTCGCGGTTCGCATAACGGTGCTCGTAGTGGAACTATTACAGCCGCGATACTCACCGAACATTCCCAAATAACTATTCTATCATGTGTTTATATTGTGTAGAACTGTTAAATGTGAAAATGTTTCCATATAGGTACCAATATTTTTGATATGTTCTCTTCAAGAACATATATAAGTTCTGCCTCGTTGATCGAGTGCTTGCAAGCGCGACTACCGGTGACATGTCCTGGATTCGATTGGGTGGGTTTAAAATTTTTAGTAGTAGCGCGGAGTTTGGATTTGTGCCCGGTGCATGGCAGTAGACTCACCCTCTGTTCCACAGTGGGACGTAAACTTAACACCTACACTACTCACACTCGTCTGCCTGCCCCTTCGGGAATTACAGCAGTGATATTACGTTCGAACGCAGCTGACACGGCATAAATACTCTAAAATACGCTTACATAAAATTTAAGGAACAGAATTTCAATTTTAAATTAAAGTCATCAAAACTTGAACATTGAATAATAATAAATCAAAATAGTATTGGGATAGTATGCGATCGACGCATCGGTGTTTACCGTTGAATCATTTCATCCGCACCGAACAATTTGAACCTGCAAATAACTGCCAGGTTGTATACGTATTAATGGTGGTTCAATTTATCACTTCTATTTTGTATATCGCTTCGTTATTTTACCAACGGAAAATTTCCAAACAATCCTATTGCACCTGAGTGTGAATTATTTTTTTGGTACCTACTTCTCTGTAATTGCAAGAAACTACAGAAAACTATGGTGCAAGGTGTAAGAGAAACCTACTAGCCATGATAACGTAATGCCTATTATATAAGAGATTTATAATTATGTATATTGTCGCTTACTTGGAATTATTTTCACATTCATCTTATTACATTGACTTAGTCACCAATATGTAAGTAGGTGACTCCAAAACAAAATAATGAAAACATGACCAATGAACATAAAAACAAAATTTACTATTGAAATATTACCTGAATGATTTTTTAAATAGCTTAGATAGTATCAAATTTTTTCAATGTTTAACAATATTTCATTCTTATCCTCTCTCATTTTTCTACAAACATAAGAAAAACAAGTAAGTGTGAAATACAGCTCTCCGCGCTTATAGAAATAAAGAATAATGAAAGAGTCACCTCACTATATACGAGTAATACGACACTATTGCTTTATAAAGATAAATGTAGGAAACAAGAATGATATATTACTTTCAAAGTAGTTTACTGTACATTTTGGTTCACTGTGGCTTGTTTGATTGTTCTGAAAAGTTTCGGCGTTTCTCTTTTTTTCTGAGGACATAAGTGAATTGAATATGGTTAATTTATTATGCTTAAAGAAAATATTTATACGTGTTGCAAAGCATTTTTCTTCGAGTACACTTTAATGATATTTTTGTTTAATATTAAAATAAAAAACAGGGTAGGTACGATTAAGTATAAATTAAAGTAACAGTTCTAAGCTTTTTATCTAGAGGTAAGTGCTTGCATACAGCAAATTACATATTATTATTAACTACCCTCAAATAACATTAAACTACTTATTATAAGAAAATTCATAGACGGGAACGTTTCTTCGGCTCGTGTATCGATGTGTCCATCTTATATAGACCCTACAAATAATTAAAAAAGCTTGAGTGTCACAGAATACTAATCATATAATCAATATTAGTGACTCGGAGTCTGGATCTGTGCCCGATGTATAGCAATAGGCTCACCAGCAAGGGACGTAAACGTAACTGGTGAAACTTGAAAATGTACTACACTTCTCCGCCTACCCGTTGGGGATTACAGGCGTGATGTTACCTAATACCAAAATCTTAAATTACAATAGTTCATTAAATTGCGTTCTTTATTTTATTTGCTAAATCGTGACAACAAGGTATTTACGTTTCGTGGTCAATTAGAACAAAAAGCGCTAGCTGTTAAATAACACTATTAAATAATAATACGAAATATCCAAGGTCCAATTACCATAACGAAGCCGAATGACAAACATACTTACAGTGTAACACTTGGTATTTTATTAGCTTTTCCATTATTTATAGTATTAAAAAAAGGTTTTCGTTTTCTATTATTAAGGACCTTTGTACTATAAAATACGATTTTTCTTTTCCTCTATTCATAATACGAATATACGGTTTTATGCGAAAAGAGTAGCAAACGAACAGACAGTAGTCACAATGACGGCTAGGTCAGGAATATCTACAGGTATCTACCTCGAAATACAGTAAGAATAGGACTAGTACCTATTCCTAATTTTAATAAGACAATTTTCTTTCGACCCTTTGCCATTCTCAGAGTATATTCTCAGAATGAGAGATTTAAGGCCATAGTCTGCTACATAAGCGAGGATTGGCAGGCTTCACACGCCTAGAGTTGTTGTTTTATAAACTCTAAGGTGTGCAAGTTTTCTCACGATGTTATCTTTAGCGGTACAATTAATTGGTCATTATTATTTAGTATGTATTTACGTTACGTCACTGAAACGATTACCTATAGTATACACGTAGACCGATTATCGTCCATATATCGTCCATATCCATCCCTTCAGACCGGAACACGAACTGTCTTAATAATAATCGCTTTCCGGTAGAAATATGTGTAGATAACGGTATTCACCCGCTGGCGTATTGTATGTATAAATGGTTTACTATACCATACCGCATACTGCAAATTAAGCGTGATTTTCTACTTTCACTCTAATTATATAATTACCTGTACATATGTCAGTTATATTAATGATGCATCGATGACTCGCCAAGACTCCAGTGTGACGGTTTAACTGCCGAAATGCCAGTTGAAAGTTCTTTAAACCACCTTGAAAGCTTTCAATAAAAAAGGCTTTGAAGCTACGAACGATATTCCATTATATCGTAGACAATAAAATACTGTAATAAAACTGGAGAAGTATCCTCACTGGATGAGGACTATTATATCAATAGCTTAGTGACTTAGATCTTTAAACTATTTCGAATTCGGGTCTCGTATTTGAATCCTAATACGCCTCTGTAACTACAAAATAATTAAATTTTTAATAACAAGTATCTCATTGTAAAGGTTAAAACAATTGATGAACGCCGTTAAAACAATTCACGACCTGGATTTATCGCTAACAATCGCTAAGACGTGTAAAGTCTATAAATACTTATGATTTTATTGTGATGGAGACCCATGTCCAACAGTGCGAACATAAAAGGGTTGACAGCGATGATACTGTTTATAGTATTTTTTTATGTTACATTTATATGCGTTTACATTTCTTAGTCCGTCATAATTATGAATAAAGAGCGAACTTTATTACAAATTGCATTTTTCACCACTCAGCTCAGGATGATGTTAATTCGGGATAGGTACCTAATTTATTAAAATTATATAAAATATATAAACGTAACGGGTGAAACGTGTACTACTCGTATGTTCCCTTTTGGGAATTACGGGCGTAAAGTTACGTTGTTTTATTTTATATTTATATAACATATTACACTTCATACACGTTATCAGTAAAGACAATTTAAAGATTGGAGCTATGAAGTTAAATAATCCAGAAACGAAGCCAGATGTTATTCGTCACCGCTAGAATAATCTAATTATCAATTAAATTATTTGAACTATAGCGTTGAAGATTCAAAATCACATTGAAAAGTCTAATTCAATGCGGTATCTGTTAGCAGAATTCTATTTTCGAAGCCCGCTGTTAAATTTTTTTTTTAATGCCCCACATAAATTTATTTTGGTGCGTGTCAATCATTAATGTTTTGTAAGTCCAATGCCATGTTTCCCGAATCATCCCAAAACAGTCCCATTGTCAATTTGAGTATTGAAAGGTGGAAAATCACGATACCGAATTTTCAGTATATCATATTTGCCAACTCAATTTTTTATATGATTACCGTTATTTCTTTCTAAAATTTATTTACATTAAGAAACCTTATTTAAAAAAAATGTATTTTGAACTTCACTTTAATTGATTATCATTACATGTAGTAATCAAGGATGTAGTGTTTCGAAATTTATTTATTCAAAATGTACATACAATACAGGAAATGCGACGTTACACAAAAAAAATCTTTTGCTAACGAAATCTGATTATGACATTATACAGGGCCAAGCTTTAGCCAAGCGCTTTAAACCAGCGCCGTTCAAACAGTACTAAGGAGTTTTTAAAATTTTATAAGTTTCTTTTGTGCATACCTACTATTATCGTCAAGAAGAAACTAAAAGTTAACTTCCTTCACGTGCACTATATTATGCTATATACTATGCATAGAAATCAAAAAGCCATGTGCTTCTAAGACAGCAGTGATACGTCTATATAGCTTTATATATTATATTTTGATATAATCAAATGCGTAAAATGATAAAAGTGTACTAAAAGCTAGCCTATTGAATATAAAAGAAAAAAAAATGTTTATTAATTATTTCTTAGTATTATTGGCAAAAAGTACAAAAGATATCAGCGCAGGTTTGACTGGTGTGGCAGATGTTGCCAGAGGCCTTTATCCAACAATGACCTATTAGATAATGTAAGGATTTTGACCACAAATGCAACGCATATCTAGAATATATAGACATGTAATGAATAATAATTGAACCATGAAAGACGAAAGAAATACCTACAAATAAGATTAGTAATAATTTTAAGCCACCATCGGAACTAATAAAGTGTTGTCGATGCATCCAAATTAATTATTATTACAAGTTCTGTTAACTTATTCGTTCACAAGTAATTAATTAAAACTTAGGTAATTTTTGTGATGAAACATTTAAAGTACAAAAAGCAGTTAAGTAAATGTAAATCACCCTTAGTTAATTAATTGACTGAATGAAAACGGAGTTCATATTGTTAGAAGCTTGAATGTTTTAAATAGCTGTGTCAAGTATTACACGTGAATGGAGCTCAAAAGCTAATTATTTCAGGACGTTGGACGCCACACTAATAAAAACTTCAACTCATTCTGCTTTTGTCCGTCATCCTAATTTGTGTAACTTTGTTCCGGTTTTTGCTTTCCCTAGAAAGTTTTCGTGTACAAATATTCCAGAGACATCACGCTAACTAAGTACCTATACTTTGTTTAAATGAAAACATAAAAATAATATTTCTTAAAGAACCGAAATTGTTCCAGTAAGAAATCTTATATAGAACAAAATGGAATAGATGAAATATATGTATATTCAGAGGCAATATCTTTTGAATTATATTTTTTTTTCACAAAATTGCCTTATAATAATATGAAGATTTAACTTAAAATTTAGTTTAATAAAATCTCCTTTCATTTCGCAAACTAACTCAAAACTACAATCCTTTGGAATATAACTATAGATACTATAATTTGCCTTGACCGGCATCCGTCTGGCAAACTTAGGATATTCTTATAGTTTTAAAAATATCTTGATCTTTTGAAAGGTCCATTTAAATTACATTTATAACCCGTTTTACCATCGTAATCGTAAGAACTTTGCAAAACTTAATATGCCGTCAATTCATTTTAACATATTATTTATTGGAGATAACAAAATTTGGTTAATAATGCGACAGCTCACAAGTATCCATTTCTACTTAATTAAGGTTTATTAAATTACAAGCACATCTAATATACATTGAACTATTGTGCAGAGAATTTATCGTTCAATTATACCAATACTAATGTGCATAATGTATTGTGGACACGTCTGTCTGTACTCTAGGGGAAACAAAAAAAAATAGTCTATTTATTGTTTATTATTTGGTATAAAAATATGCTGAAATTTATCTTATCGGTCTTAATTTTTTATAGCTCAACTTAAAAGGCTTTAGAAGTTGCGATTCCTTTTTCGAGAGGTTTCTTATACGCACCATTACTAGTCTTTAGTTCTAGAAATCTGTAGAAAATTTTATAGTACGTCCATAAAAAAAAATAGTTTCTTCGAATTATACACATACGTATAATGCAGCCATGATTATTGTGCATATTGCATTTGTTTTAAAATTAGATAAGTATAAGATGTTAATTCTTACCTTTTTTATTCAGTACGTCGACAACTGTCCTTCGGTTGCCTCCGAAGATACTTTAGTCTTTGACTATGAGATAGATATGTTCACTTAACTTAAACTTACACTGTACACTATAATTATATTTTAATATACGAACTGATATCGTTTAATCAACTTTGGTCCGCACACCAGAATACGTATTGCAATTACAGATACCCTCTAAAATAGTTACTTTTTAACACTACAGAGATTTACATGTACATATAAGGATATGGAATAGATTTAGATATTATTTGGATATTAAAGGGTTTGAATAAGTCACTTTATTGGACCAATAGTTTTAAATATGTGTAAAAGTGCAGGAAAGTCAAGCAGAAATAACTACGTCGCAACGAAGAGTTCAAAGTTTGATTTATTTGTGAAAATAAAGTTTTTATTTAAAGTCTTCACAAGCACATCCACTTACGAGTCGTTGTACTAATTAAATTTAATTACAACACAATAACTGAAGTTCGTAACTAACTTTGGAACTGCTGTTCGTTGACGCTAACACGTAATGAAAGCGCTGTTGTAGGCATTAAAATATTTTTTTACATATCCATGATAAATGCGATGTTTCAAATGCTCGCGATAAGTCGTCAAGCGGCACCAATGCACATCCGCTCACCCTGCCGCACGAGCGCGGACTGAAAGCTTTTCCAACACTTCTGAAACCGGCGCTCGTCGAAAGAAAAAGCTCACTCCACTTTCCCTATAAACACGCGAGTGTGACAGAGACCGCAACGGTTTGGTCTGTCGCGCTTCAAATGCCATGCTTCACCGGTGACTATCAAAAGGAAATGCGAAGGTGGTCGTATCAAAATAAACATGCACCGAACCATCTGGTTTCGGTGGGTCGCATGCAAACTGTTTTCCATCGCACAATATGACAGTTTGTCTTCCTGGACTTATGAACGGTACCAAAAAACATTAAAATATGTCCTCGGAGTGACTTAGTTCGCTCGTCCATATTATGTTATTGGAGTCGTAATCCTAATCATCCTATTAGTGCCATACACACTGATGTGCTCCAATGAACCATAATACGTTTCGTGTTTATGCGTAGAGAAAACATGATTGTCGGTTGGAAAATAAAAGTGAAACCTCAGACCAATAATATAAACGTAACATCACGCCTGTAGTCCCCGAAGGGGTAGGCAGAGGGGTGTACTACACCCCCACGTTTCACCAGTTACGTTTGAAGTCCCATGGAATAGGTGGTGAGCCTATTGCCATACATCGGGCACAATTCCAGACTCCGAGTCACTACTAGAAATT